>OY720455.1:14729460-14889460 GCA_963082715.1 Harpalus rubripes | reverse complement strand
CAAAATCTATGGGATATTTTAATATAAATTATGTACAATACATACATTTTCTTTATATTCAATATCCTGAATTTTTTTTCTACTTTCCTTTTCTTTTTTTTTATATTCGTCATTTTTTCGCAAATTCCTTTTGTATTCTTTTTTACGTATATTCTTTTGCGTTATTGACTTTTTATTTATTTTCATAATCTTCATAATGATGTATAAATATTTTTGACAGTGGCATACAAATATTTTTGGCAGTGACATTTATGTGTCAATTACAAATATTTGATTTTTTTTCCTTGAAGTAGTTTGATTTGATAATTTTTACATCAAATTATTTTATATCCATTTCTTTATCTCTAAATCTATAGAAGATATAATAATATGAATTTATATTTATCGAATAAGGAATTTAACGTTCTTTAATATAAGTATTTACATAAATTTTCGATAAATAATATTTAGATGATTTTTTTCTTGTGCTACTTCCGGTTGTCCAATTGTTACCAAAACTTAATCAACTCTTCCCATTACTGTTAGATTGAGGAATCCGTAGTTAAAAATGTCAAGTCTTATAGTATTTGAGACACACACACACACACACACACACATACGGCCATCATCGTAAAAATGTTATAATCGGATTCTAGGGACCTTAAAACGTGCTTATTCACTAAAATCTGGATATGCGATTTTTAGCATGAATTCAATACCTCTCTTAGCGAGAGGTAAAAAATCTGATGTGGCCAGCACATAACCTCCCGTCAATTCCATGTTTAAAATAGCAATGAGCTTCCGATTGATCGTCTGTAAACAAAATCTAATTTCTCGTTCCAATAAATAAAAAAGTTTGTAATACGAAATTTTGGATTATATTCTATTGTTTTTCCTCAAAAATCTGTTAAGAGTTCCAAATTTATTACCACTTCCGGTTTATCATATAAATATAGTCAAAATCGAGTTTAAAATACCAAATTTGATAAGTTTTGGATCATGTTTTAATATATTTTTTCAAGACAATCTGTTTATAGCTTTCTGTAAAGTACTACTTCCGGTTTATCAATTTTAGAAAAAAATAGAATACGTCGTTCTCATTAATATAAAAATCTTAAATACCAAACTTGAAAAGTTTTGGATTGTATCAATATATTTTTCACGAAAATATGTTCAGAACTTCAAATAAAGTATCACTTCCGGTTTATCAAATTTAGCCAAAATCTAATTTGTTGCTCCCCTTCATATAAAAGTCTTAAATACCAAATTTGACAAGTTTTGGTATATATCATAATATATTTTTCACGAAAATATTTTCAAAGCTTCAAATAAAGTATCATTTCCGGTTTATCAATTTTAGAAAAAAATGTTATATGTCCTTATTAACATAAAAGATTTAAATACCAAATTTGAAAAATTTTGGTATATATCATAAAATATTTGTCACGAAAATCTATTCAATGCTTCAAGTAAAATATCATTTCCGGTTTATCAATTTTAGAAAAAATCTAATATGTCGTTCTCATTAATCTAAAAGTCTTAAAAAATAAAAAAAATATATATATCATCACGGCATAGTACCCATTGCTGGTTGTGCCAATCTGCTTTGTACGCAGATATCGGTAATGATGATGACATATTTGTACCGTGCGGGCGTTTACCAGGCGTCACCTCACGGGCCCTCATTGCTGGCGTAGAGAGTGCACAACAGGAGTCAATTTTGTGCCATTTAAAATTCGAAATATGGCGTCGGTCGGGATCGAACTCGGTTCCCCAGATTCGCGACCAGACACTCAGGCACAAATTGACAAGTTTTGAAATATATCATATATTTTTCACGAAAATCTGTTCAGACCTTCAAGTAAAGTATTACTTATCCCTATACTTCCCTTACCAAGGGTAGCGGGAGGTTATAAGTATATTATTATGATCAATTTATCGAATATAATCGCGCTCTTTTTCTATGTACCATACTCTATAAATTATAGCTTTAAAATTGTATTAAGGATAATTATTAGAGCGCATTATACTCGTAAGTAATTTGACGATTTAAAATTGGCACCAAGCGAGTATCCTGTTAGATAGTGCGTTGTTTATGTATTTGTCTTGCACAATTGCCCAGTGTAGGGCTGTGCGATCTTAGAAATTTGAAATCGATTTTCGATCTTTTGTTAAAATCGATTTGTCGCGATTGATCGATTTGATCGATCAATAGCAAAAAATCGATATTTTTTAAATATGAAATCGAAATACTATTTAAAAAATCTGATGTGGCCAACACATAACCTCTCGCCAGATATTTTACCTGGTTGTACGCATAAAACGAAAAATATTTTTAAATACAAATACATATAGATATTCATGTCTCACTACAAAATAATTCTCACATATATTTACAATATCTATGGGATATTTTAAAATAAATTATGTACAATACTTACATTTTCTTTATATTCAATATCCTGAAATTTTCTTTTTCTACTTTCCTTTTCTTTTTCTTTATATTCGTCATTTTTTCGCAAATTCCTTTTATATTCTTTTTTACGTATATTCTTTTGCGTTGTTGACTTTTTTTACCTTCCGTCACCTTTAGGTAAGGAAGGTATTGTCTTTGGTCAAAAAATTCGATGATGAGTTTTTAATCAATAAGCACGTTTTAGGGTCCCTAGAATACGAATTTACTATTTTTACGATGATGTCTGTATGTGTGTGTGTGTGTGTGTGTGGATGTGTGTGTGTGTGTGTGTGTGTGTGTGTGTGTGTGTGTGTGTGTGTGTGTGTAACAAAATTTTCGTCTGCGATAACTCTAATACTACAGTTTCAAAAATTATAATTTTTTCGTATACTTCTTCGTTACATCCATATGAAGAGCTGATTAGATTTTGGTTACAATTGGTCAACCGGAAGTACCATCATTTGAAGATTTTAACAGTTTTTCTTGAAAAAACTATGTTAAATATCTTTTTTTCACATTTAATGTTATTATAAGTATTAAAGAATATTTTATTCTCTATACGATTTGACTGCATTTTATACTTAATATTAAATGGATATAGAGTTTAAAAATTTAAAGAAATTAAATTTCATAAAGTAGCTAAAGCTATGAAAACAGCAACTATTTTAAGAAAATTCTGATTGAAAGATGTCAGTGTCAAGTGAAATTGACATAGTGTGTGTCTTATAATTTTACTGGAAATATAGGATCTTTTGCTTTCTGTATGCGGAATTTGTATAAAATACATACAACTGCTTTAAGGTAAAGTACAAGAAATAATAATAATAAATCTTTTATTTCTGCAGATACATTACACTGTATATAGAAAACGTCACAAAATAATAATTTAAGACATAAATTTTGTGTATGAAATTTGCATAAAATACATGCAGCTGCCGGAAGGTAATGTACGAGAAATAGAATATTTAGCAAGGAACTTTCCGTATGAAATTTGTACAAAATACATAGAACTGACGGAAGGTAATGTGCTGGTCACATCAGATTTTTTATTTTTATAATCTTCTTTATCTCTAAATCTATAGAAGATATAATAATGAATTTACATTTATCGAATAAAGAATTTAACGTTCTTTAATATAAGTATTTACATAAATTTTCGATAAATAATATTTAGACGATTTTTTTCTTGTAACTACTACTTCCGGTTGTCCAATTGTTACCAAAACTGACTGGACTCTTCCGATTATTGTTAGATTGAGGAATCCGTAGTTAAAAATGTCTTAAGTCTCATAGAATTTGAGATATAGTGAATCCAACATCCACACACACACACACACACACACACACACACACACACACACATCCACACACACACACACACACACACACACACACACACACACACACACACACACACACACACACACACACATACGGACATCATCGTAAAAATGTTATAATCGGATACTAGGGACCTTAAAACGTGCTTATTCATTAAAATCTGGATATGCGATTTTTAGCATGAATACAATACCTCTCTTAGCGAGAGGTAAAAATCGAATTTAATAAATTATCAAAAATCGATATTAATAAAGAATCAAAACATCAATTTAATAATAGATCAAAAAAAGATTTTTTAAAAATCGTAAGGTCGATTTTATTAATACACACATCAAATAGATCTTTTCAATTTAACGGCTATCTCTTTCTATCGCTGCAAATATAGTAAGTAAAATGGCGCCAACAACTGCCAGTTGGGCAGTCAAACGAAACATCAAAAATTTTGCATTGAAGAAGTTTTTTAAAGTTGTCTGAAACTTTTCTCATATTTTACGTCTAAATTTTTTAGATACAAACACCATGGATCTCATGACAAGCGGGTATCCATGACTCCTGCCTTTCGTTCTTACTATGCGCAGATCCCCATTGCGCATATATTTTCTATCTCTTTAAATTGAAAAGGTCTATTACGAAAAAATACACTTAACCCGCGTGAAACACCAAATGCTGGTGAAATCAATAGATTTTTTCATCTATCTTGCAATAAACATTCTTTTTTTTTTTAAAAAAAACGATTTTTCAGAATCAAGAAGCTCCGTTGTCTTTTAGAATGATCGATTTTCCGGCATTCGGATAAATGTATTTTTAATTGATCGATCTTTAAAAAAAAAAGATTTTTCAATTGATGAATCAATTTGAAAAAAAATTATTTTTCGATTAATCGATTTTTTCGATTGATCGATCTTTTCAAAATAAAAGATCAATATGAATTTTACAAAAATGGATCGATCAAGATCTTTCAATCGATCTTTTTCGCAGCCCTAGTCCAGTATAGGGCTGTGCGATCTTAGAAATTTGAAATCGATTTTCGATCTTTTGCTAAAACCTATTTGTCGCGATTGATTGATTTGATCGATAATAACAAAAAATCAATATTTTTTAATACATCAAAATGCTATATCAAAAAATCGATTTTAATAAATGATCAAAAATCAATTGTAATAAGGAATCAAAACATTTTTATTGGTATGAAATTTCTATTATGCGTATACGCACATCAAATTACGAAAAAATACACCTAGCGCGCGTGAAACGCCAAATGCTGGTGAAATCAAAATATTTTTTCATCTATCTTGGAATAAATAGTCTTTTATTCTTTTCTACAAAACTACTATATCACCAGTGTTAATAAGTGGCAGACCATTGTTACTTTTAACGCTAGTGTCAAAAGCGAATTAGTTACCTTGGTAATGACGAATGGAACAACAAATTGACATTTTTGATATATTTCAAAAAATTATTAGAAATACAAATTTAAATGAAAAAATAGTGTTTGTAGAAAAAATAGTGTATGATATACATGTTAAAATTGATTTTATTTTGTTCGAAGGTTTGGAGCACTCCGCTTCGCGTCGCGTTCCAAACTTCCTTCTCACAAAATAAAATGTTACTTTTAACACCTATGTCATAAATAACTATTTCTGTTCGATCCGTTTGCGTTAAATTGTTTTCGAAGATATTTCAGACTATTATAATTATATAGGATACTCAGTAAAAATATATTATTCCATTATTTTAATTATTTGGTATTGGTATCATTTAAATTTACCTTATTACAAATCATAATTCATATGGCACTCACATTTATATATTTTACAAATGTATTTCAATTTCTAAAACTGAAACATTACATAGCAAACTTACTGAAAAAATAACAGTTTTTTCCTAATATTTATTTGTCAAACATTCAGTGGCGGCGCTAAGGGGGGGCCAGGGTACTCACCAGGCGCGAATGCAAGGGTCGCGGGGTAATGGGAGTAACTACCCCCCTCCCACCATAAGTTATGAATTGATAAAAAAAAACAAAATCAAACAATCGCAAATATTATAATTTAATATAAAATTAAATACGTATTGTATTTTACTCAGTTAATATTTATTGCTTGTTTTAGAAATATTAATGTTGATTACAAAATATGGATGTCAGTTAAAATATAATTATTATAATAGTAGAACTGCAGGTGATATTCAATTTTCATAGTTTATCAGCTTCACATCCCTTGATAAAATGTAACTTTCAATTATAAGGCAATTTGACCTTGAATGAAAAAAAGAAATTTGCCTGCGGCGCTTTTTTGCATGACCTAATACGACCCTCCCCCTGATGCCAACTCATTTTTTGATTGTGCCTTGTGCCCACCCTACGTTTACATCCTGGCGCCACCACTGCAAACATTGTCATACTGGCACTTCGTATGTAGACTGTAGACGCGAACATTATGAGTTACTGTAAAAATTATCACCGCCAGCTGCCGCGGCGTTTTACCGCAAGTTACTAGAAAAACGGGACGAACAGAATCTAGTGACTTTACAGTGACCGCGAATCGAAAATCACAGCAAATTTCACCGCCGCGGTATGCAGTAGATGCAGGGTAGCGGAACGAACTAACCTATTGGTGCGATTATGGTCAATAAATTTAAAAATTTAACGCTGTAAGTACCAAAGTAACATAATTTAAATCTCAAAGTTATTATGGTCACAATTTAAAATTAAATTTTACTGTAAATTGCTCTGTAACTTTACATCCCCAAAATGTTCGCCGTAACACTAAATTTGAGGTTATATTAAATGTTTACTTTACTCAAAAAATTGTTTTAATAAGGAATTCATACCAATAATTCTACAAATGATTAGCGAAGAAGATGATATTCGATAATTTTACAGCGGGGCATTTGAAAATCAAATTTTTCGAGGGTCAATCTAATATAAACCGACTTTTTTAAAAACTCTTTATTCAGTTGAAGGTTATTTCTGTATATAGTTTCAAGTTTCCCTGAATATCTAAGCACCTGCGCCATCGAATTGACAGTTTCTAATTTATCATTAAAAAAAATAAAATGTGGCTAGTACAATGTCTCTCAGTCTCTGAACATTTTCATTTTATGTTAATTCCTCAGATTTTTTGTCTATGTAACCATTTGGAAATGTAGGATTTATAATTCCTGCTCTAAAGACAAAATATTTTTCAATGAATTAAACATATTCTTCATATTGTTCATTTGATGTATTGGCGGCTCCGCGTTTTTTTGACGCAATACTAGTTCTACATGAAAATTAATATTAATTGAATAACACAACTATTTATTTTATTTATATGAAAACTTAAACACATGTTATTTCATTCGTATCTCCGTCTTATAAAAAATTCTAACCTAACAAAATATTTAAATTTTTGACAGTTTGTAAATAGGCAGTTAGTTGCATAGCTACCTTTCATTCTTTAAATAAACTTTTTAAATTTGTTTGACCATAATAACACAAAGATAAATAATTTAAGTTTCAAATTTAAAGAGCTATTTAAATTTAAATATAGCAATATTTACAGAAGTGACCATAATCGCACCATATATCTCAGTCAGGCAGAGTAAATTAGGTTTTGGGAATCATTTTGAAAATCGCATTTTCAGGTAAAATGCTGCCCACATTAGAATTCTTTTAAAATAATTTGAATGGTATATCATTAACAAGCACTGTCATATTCAAATGAGAAGATTTAGTTCCAACTCAGTTACCTACTTTAAAGTGGATAACGCAGTTTGGTATAATTATTTATGACTTGACTAAAATAATCATGGCCACTCAGGTACTGTGAAATACTAAATTAGAGACTATGTGCCGGTTTTATTTTAAAAACAATGGAGGTCACCTGAGTAAGATTATATTACCTGTGATCTTTTTAAAAATGTAAATATTAAAAATCTTACCGGTAAATAAAATAAATACATATATCATCAGATCATCACTGTTTGTTATCCATTTCTAGCTGTACCAATCTGCCTTTTTTACAAATTTGATAATATAGATTTATTTTTGTACCGATGAGGATGCATTTATAAGCATCACATCACTCAAAGGTATAGACAGTGTAGAGTGCACCACGGCGGTCACTTTTATGTTATCTACTTGAAATTTGGGAATAACTATCAAATTTTTTGTCGCTTAGGTCACCCGGGCTGTCAGAATCCCAATCGGTAACTTTACGTACTTAGCCACGTTTATTAAAAAATATAGGTACTTACATATATTTCTTTCAGAAAAAAATTTTTTTTTTCTCCTGCGACTGGCCGGTAAGACAATATCCCGCTGTTTTGTTAATCGCGTCAATAGTGAAGTCAAGTCTATTCAATAAGGTATATACAGTATCCCTCAACAAAGTAACAAATTGATGGAAACTCGTCTACATCGTGCGATACGATATCAAAGAAAGTTGTTGCATGTTGCTTCCATGCTATCCATTTCAAATGGAAAACATCGCTCAGTGTGGACGGTCTTGTCAACAAGCTGCATTGAACCAAAGTAGTGAGATTTTAGAAGTTAGGTTGGGTTCGTATAAGATCTTCGTAGTCAGATTTTATTAACCTAACGAAATTGCGGAACGAGCTTGTTGCATTTTGCAAAAATTGTCTCTGCCATTATCTTCTTTTTCGTTTTTGGGCAGCTATTACGATGAAAGCAGCATACTAGCCCCAAAGCAGTCGGATCCATTTTTACTTCAAAACTGAATTTGGTTTAGACGCGTAACACTTGATTATTTATAACCAGAAACAAGTTGCTGTGCTCAACAGAGATGTTGCCAACATCCGTCAATTTGTTGCCAACATTTTGTTGGTCGATTTGTACGTACTGAGACAGGCTACCTGTTCATATGCTTAGTTACAAATTCAAGTTTGATTCTCCCAGTCCTTGCTTCGGAATTCGTTTTAAAGAAAGGTCCTCATTTGACTCATTTTAATGAATTTTTCTTTCAAATAATTCCCAATAACAGACAATAATTATTACATCAAATTTTTTCAATAACAATATAACAAAACCATATCAACCATTTAATGGTTACTTTGTAATTTAAAATACATCAATTGACTTGTCTGTGTCAAATGATGAATGAAAACATAAAAATGATTTAAGAAGTTTTTAAAAAAGTGTTGGATAAAACGTTGTATTACACTCGTGTGGAATGTATACTAGTCACTAAAGAAAATTAGCCACTCGGCCTACGGGCTATGTGGCTAAACTTTTTCTTTCTTGACTAATATGATACATTCCACACTCATAGAATAAATAACTATTAACTCTATATCCATTTAATATGAAGTATAAAATGCAGTCAATAAATGTAACAAAAATCTAATTAGCTCTTTATATGGATGTAACGAAGAAGAATACGAAAGAATTATAATTTTTGAAATTGTAATATTAGAGTTATCGCAAGCGAAATTTTTGCAGACCCGCACACGCACACACACACCCGCACACACACGCCCACACACACACACACACGCCCACACACGCCCACACACACACACACACACACACTCACTCACTCACTCACTCACTCACTCACTCACTCACTCACTCACACACACACACACACACACACACACACACACGCACGCACGCACGCACGCACGCACGCACGCACGCACGCACGCACGCGCACACTTACATACAGACATCATCGTAAAAATAGTAAAATCGTATTCTAGGGACTTTAAAACGTGCTTATTCATTAAAAACTCACCACCGAATATTTTGACCAAAGACAATACCTTCCTTACCTAAAGGTGACGGAAGGTAATTACCAAATGCATCAAAATGCAATTAAAAAGTGTCACTAATTTGTGGAATCTTTCCTGGTTTGGGTGGTTAAATTTGAAAATTATTTTCAATTTTCGTATAACTCAAAAGTGATCAGTGGCCAGTATGGTAAACCTCTTCAACGGCAGATATATCGTCATTAATGCAATCTTTGATTAAAAAGCACAAAGTTTTACTTGCATTTTATCTGAATTCTTGGCTACAGACCTGTAGATTATAGAACCTCCCACCACACAACAAAAAAAAACAATATTTTTTTTATCGGTAATTATGGTCGAGTATACCATCTGATCCCACAATTTCTTTTTCTCTAATCTCTAATCCTTTATAATACCAGTACACAGATTAGTATTTTTTATCTACTAGCAGGTAAAAAATTCCTATCAACGAGCATCCTCAAAAATTACCCTTATAAAAAACTGTGTACCTGCTTTTCATACATTGAAATACACACGTGTTTTGTGTTTATAAACATTAACACTTATTGTTTATAATAAATCTTTAAAGAGCATTGCACAAACACAATTTGAATTGCTAATAAAATAACATAGTGATTAAACCAAATAACTTAATAAAGGCTTGCAATACAAAAAGAGAATTTATAATAAGACATGCAACATGTTTTGCTGGTGTCAGACATTTTAATTTATTTGTGACACTTGAAATTGGTTTCTTGTTTTTGTATGCGACGTAGTTATTTTAGGAAAACCTAATTATTATCGGATACAAGTAATTTTTATACGCAGAATATACAAATTGAAATATACAAAAAATATGTTTTGGTTATGATAGTTTACATTGAAATTATTTTAACAATGTATTTATTTTCAAAGTTGAAATAAAATACCGTGAATTCAAAGATAAGAAAAAGTGTTTCAGTCAAACACTATAATAACTACAATTCCTAGCATACATCCAAAAATTATTCATTTCAATGTTATTCGTCCAAAACGAATTCGATATACATACTTCGTTTTTCAAGCTTTTTTACTGAGATCCAATCCAGGACCTGTATACTTAAATGTGATAAATCAAAAACACATTCATTTTTTTCTCTTTTTTTCGCAACTCATTTTATTGAATACGTCAGCGGCACTGTAAATAAGCGCACATGTCATGGCACATATAATACGACCTGTCACCTGTCAGATTAAATTTGTTAACATTTTGACTCAGTGCTTTCTGACACAAAAATATATTAACAATTCAATTCAACGCAATTTTTGAGTCTGTTCAATCGAATTAATCTATAAACATAGTTAAAGGGCTTCAAATTATACATTCGTGATTAATTACTACTTATTTATTTATTTATTTATTTCATTAATTATCCAACAGGCAGTGCCCAATACTAGGATAATTTAGTACAAAAATATAAAGCAGTAATGAATTACAGACAATAAAACATAAAACTATACTTACGGTACAACTCGATATTTGACGATTCTGATTTGGAACTGCAAATATTTTAATAACTATTTCACATACATTCTACAGGGTGGTGACTTGAACGACGCAGCATAGGGGTTTCAATGGTAAAATCTTAATGTACAGTTATTTGCTCCCCTAATTATTTTTGAGCAAAATTGTATTTAAATTTTTGTTATAGAAAAAAATACTGCATCCGAATATGCTATTGCTTATCATTTTTCAATTTTCGGAACCGTAAAAATTATCGAAAATAATAATAACATTTTTGCAAAATCATTGGTGCCATGGAACAACAATTTTAACAAAAGCGCAAACATCTGTCACAGATTCTTGACGTTTAAACTTATTTTCAAAACGAGGAAAATGAAAACACCTTTATTGTAGTTGATGAGAACAATGGAATAGTTGATTACAACTATGTAATTTGACGAGATCGATATTTAAGATTTCGTTAAGAAGTGACTATGAAAACGACCCTTAACTTATTTAAATTAAAAGACTTAGGGCCCTATTCTGTAACTTGGTGGTTAATTTTTAACCAGTGGTTAAATTTTTTATCCAATAGTTATTGATTTGACAACTAAAAATCCTTTTTTTTGTTATATGTCAACATACTTGATAGGTTAAAAAATTTAACCAGTGATTAAAAATTAACCACTGAGATACAGAATAGGCCTGAAAATGTATTGGGAAAAAGGATTTTTATTTTACCAAAACAAACATATGAATTTATAATAAAAAATAACATATCACACACCACCATTTACCATTAAACAATGCCCCAATCTGTTGTAAAATTCTTGTCTGACATTTGCTAATTATTTATGTGATATTTGTTAAAAATTTTATTCCATGGCATCAATGATTTTTGCAAAAATGTTATTATTGTTTCCGTCTATTTTTACGGTTCTGGAAATTGAAAAATTATAAACAATATCATATTCGGATGCAGTATTTTTTTCTGTAGCAAAAACTTAAATACAATTTTGCTCTAAAATAATTAGGGGGGTAAATAACTGCACATTCAGATTTTACCATTGAAACCTCTATGCTGCGTCTTCCAAGTCACCACCCTGTATATCTCCCAGTTGATCCCCACATCGTCAATTTCTAATTCAAGAATTACAAATTTATCTAGCATCCTTGTCGTACACATATGGCGTATATGAGACTTTTATTCGCTATCTCATTGTCGTTGGTTTTTCAGAGGGGAATAAGCTATCTCCGTCTAACCAACGGCAAAAAAATGAAATATAAACTGTATTGTAACCGCGGTAACGAGTGTCATTTTCAAATATTTGAATATTCATGTCATTCTGTCATTCATGTGATTAAGGTCGACAATAATTTGTGCTTTGTTGTTTGTTGCCAATTTTGTTAATTCTTGGGATTATACATATTGTGCATTTTGCTATTGCAAAGACGGTGATTTTAAGTTTTCCGGCAATTATTGCAACATATTGCTTGTGGACAATAAAAAGAGGTATATTTCATTCATTATATTTATATCGTATACTATTTATACTTCGAATTTGATGAATAAAGAATGTAGATCATAGGTACTGGCAGTTTTTACCAGTTTTGACATTACATCATAATTATTCAACTGCGAAATATGTAATTATCACTTCCATTTTGGTGAATAATAATATTCACACAAGGTTATTGTATTAGCGAACAACAAAATTATTGCAAATAAAATTATGAAAATGTTAAATATGAAAAAGTCCTGTCATATACCACCTTATATCAAACTAGAAAATTAAATCCCTATAATAAAACCATGGTAACAATATGACGTCAACAATTAACCCCCCCCCCCCGGCGATTTTAACCATAGGCGCTTTCTTTTTAGGGGGAAAATGAACTGATCTTACTTCGTACTGAACTGAACTGAACTACTCCTGAAAAGAACAGTATATTTTTTTAAAATAAGAAGTAGAAGGTAAAAACATATAGCATTATATTTATAATATAATATGTTGAATTTGCTTGTGGTTATAGTCTGTTGTATATGTGATTTGATTTTGACATATTAAATTATTTTTCCTTTGAGTATTTAAATATGGATGTATTTCTTATGATAATGAAACATGATATAACGTTTCAAACTAATTAATTCCTTCTATTCATGTCATTTTAATATCAAATACAAAAAAGACAAAATACATAGCAGTCAGTCATATTGACATGACATTAACATTCGGGATCAGTTCAGGGTCTATATGATTATGTATCAAAGGTGGTGCTTCGCGGGGGCGGGGACGAAGAAAATGGGTAGTATAAGATCATTTATCTTATTTTAAAAAGAACGATTTAGGGTAGATGTGTGCTACTCGGAGTTAATCTTCTTGATAAAAAGAAAGCGGCTCATATATGTTTACTATTGATGACGTGGGGATCAAGTCGTGGAAACGGACTTTATGTATATTATTATTTATCAATACCGACAATAATAGTACATACCTGCAAAATTATAACCAATCTTTGCGAACAGACATATTTAACACATTTTGCCATATATGTACTTAAATTAATTTTCTATACATTCAGACATCTATTTTTATTCCTTGTCGAAAATTATGGAATGATTTTTTTCGAATCCTACACACATTTTAACACTGCACTTATTGCTGTATATTATTTTCATTTTCTTCAATTCGGCATTTTTTACATTTTGAAATGAAATTATAAAATAGAAACATGAGAATTTCTTTTTCTGTTAAGCGAAACTATAGTTTGGGATGTTTACATATTTGACAGGTCCTACTAGCCACCATTAATTTAAATCCCTGGTGGCATGCTATTCTGTAGGTTCCAAAAGAGTCGCTCGGAACCCACAGTCTGAAAAACCTTGTGTTATGCTATATTCCCATACTCCGTTTTTATAACAGAAATCAGGTGCAGTAAATTCAAAATTTATATTTATAGTATTCATATATACCTTTTCAACTTCAGTTTCAGAAAAAGTAAATTCAATTTTGGAAAAAGTAACTTCCATTTCGGAAAAAGTAATTTCAATTCCAGAAAAATTATATCAAAATAATTAATTTACCTTTTCCCAAGCCTTCCGAAATTGAATATACTTTTTATGAAATTCAAGTTACTTTTCCCGAAATTGAATTATCTCGAATTATCTTTTCTGAAATTGAAGTTACCTTTTACAAAATTGAATTTACTTTTTCTGAAATTGAAGTTGTAAAGGTATAGAAGTAATATTAACAATAAATTTAGATTATGGAACTTTTAATCTCAGCATTATGATGCCGTACAATTAGTTATTAAAAGAAATGTATATTTTTATTTCGGAAATGCTACAGAATGTAAGTTACTTGTGAATATTTATCAAAGAGGAAAGAGGTTTTGTCAAAAGTAAGGACCAAAAGAAAATTTATTTCTCAGGTGCAAACAAGGCTGAGTTCTAGCCAATCAGAAGCGTTGATTAGAGTTCACCCCGCTTATGCCCAGGTGCACAAACAACCTGAAATTTTAATTGACCCTTTAACAAAAAAACTGTAAATCATAATTTTGACAGTAATGCATAATAATTCATTTAACAATTCATTTCGACGCAATATTCCTAATTTAAGATACACTTAAAATTTAAGGAACACTTAAAATTTAAGTTACGTTGGTGCCACTAATAGTATAAAACGGAATCTAGTTTCCTAAAAATAACTACGTATTTGTTTGCGAAATATATTATTTAATTGAGAACAGTAATATATTAGTACTTAATGTAGCATAAATGTGTTGACTGTTGACAAATAAATTAAGTATATTTATTGTTTTGTAACAATTATTGTAGTTGTAGAAGTAATGGAACTACTTGTTTAATTGCTCAATTAAGAAATATAATTACGAGTATACATGCAATGCACTCCAGGACAGTACAATAATTTTAGTTTCATGAAAATAAATTAAGATTACTTAAAAAATTAAATTGATTTTCTACATCGATTGAAAATCGAAAGGTGTGGATGGCTGTAAGAAAAATAATGAAAGAAAAGTATTCATGCCGTAGACAATGAATATTTGTTTTGACTAGCATACAGCTTCAATATCAACGGTGTTAATGTCTAATGAACTTTCACATTTACAATTTATTTAAAGAGTGTCCAATCAACCTAGAAACTTATCTTTTATACTGATAGACATGCTGCAGATAGGCAATTAATTAAAAAAATGGAATAATTGTTTCCTGACAGTTGTGAATAGATACGAGTATACAACGTTTGATCAAAAAGTAATGAGAATTTTTGAATTTCGAGTATATTCGTTATTTTTTATCATGTTGGTACCACGGTCTGTGAAATATTTAACAGGATTAATTCATATTGGATGCGTAGTTTGTGTTTAAAAGATACATACAAAGAATCTGTGTATTAAATTTTGTGTTAAAAATGATAGAAAGTGCAGTGAAGTGGTGCATATTTGGCGAGGAACCTATATCGAAACCGAGAGCCGTGAAAACGCGGACGATGACAAAAGACCCGGCATCCTAGAACATCAACCACTAATAAAAATGTGGCAAACATTGAAGATACTGTATTCAGGACATGACTATTCGTGCGCCCCTAGGCTGATGACGTTTTTTAGCTCCCACTTAATCAAAATTTGGTAAATGCGCTTTAGCTTGCTGATAATATTTGGCGCCTACCTGCATCCTAGGTAGCAGTATAGTTCAGCTTATTCGGTAATCCGGCACTGGCACTTATTTTTTGTAGTAATCTGCGAATCACTTTAAGGGAAGTTGCTGAAAAAGTTGCTATTTCAAACGACTCGTGTGAAAAGAATTGATAAGATAAACAACTCCTTGATTACGTCCTGGATTTTGCACCACGATAACACACCGGCTCACAATTTACTACTCCATCATGATTTTTTCCTTGAAAACAATACCGTCGTATTGTCACAGCTACTGTATTCACCAGACATGTCCCTTTATGAATTTTTCTTCTTCCAGAGGACTTTGAAAGTATAACGTTTTGCAAAGATAGAGGAAGGAGTTGACGGTTAAATCACAAAGTACATTCCACAAGTTTTTTCCAGATTGGAAACAACGTTGGCATATAAGTTCATATTAAATGGAAAATACTCGAAGGGGCGGACAATATTAACATTATTAAGTAAATTATTTACTTTTGGGAACAAATGAAAATTCTCATTCTTTTCTTTATCAAATCTTGCAAAGAATAATCAAAAAGTAACGGAATGGAGTGAAATGTTCAATTTTTAAATTAAAACAAAGATTGTTATTTCAAATTCCAATTTTTTTTGCTATCGGTCAAAAGAAAATTAAATTGCATTCTTTAAAAAAACACTATACAAAAATCGAGACAAAAAATAATTAGTAAAATATATTACTTTCATGCGTTTATTCTTGTATTGTATTTTCTGTTTAATTTGAATAGGGACGATTTCTCCATTCATGGGGACAAAAAAAACCTGAATATATAGATATGATCGATCAAAAAAACTTCTGTGATCGATGTTGGCTTGCCTAATCGCCTAATCTATAAGATCTACCTCTGAATAAAGGTAACTTAAATGTATGGGAAAACTAACTTATACATTATACCTTGCATTATAACGATAGAGAATGTTAAAATTAACTTTTTTTTCTTTGAATTAGATCCCATTTCATTCAAAAATAAAATGCTACCTATGTAGAGCATAAAACATTTAATTTTTTACATGAAAATGTTTGAATTTTTGTCTTCAATAATTCTGAAAATTAAATTCACCTGATTTAAATTCAAAAATTTGTTATAAAAAATATGATGTGGATAGCGCCTTACGCCTTACCTCCCGGCATTTATTTTTTTTATTCGTTTAAATAAATACAAACATAAATGTATTACGTTTTTCTATGAATGTTAAATAGTTATTTAAGTATTAAGGGCCGTTTTCATAACAAACTTTACCTTCACTTTAATACTTTAGAAGTTAAAATTAAAGTTGTGTTCGTTTTCATAATATAATTTTAGCACTTTAGGGAGCACAGTAGCATTGCTTTAAAATATGGCCCTAAGGTCAGTAAGTGTTTCCCACCGGTTGAGGATGATTTCGAGATGAAGTCGAGATCTCCAATATATTCTACAGGTACCGGTGGAAGAGCACTTACTAACCGCAATGCTTATTACATTTTTTGCACGATCGACGCACAAAATATAAAAAAAATATTTGTACATTATTTTGACATTAAAAATTCTTGGTTATCATTTTGAAAGTAAGCTTTGATCGTTGTTTGTACATACTTACCGCCTTCGCCTTCTGATCGGTAAGTGATTCACATCAATTACCGATCAGTAATTTATAAACAAAGTTTTTGCCTTGGAAACCCTATCGGTAAACATACAACACCCGATAGTTCAAAAATATACTTTTTGCACGATCGGGTTTTTAAAATGTTTCCAAGGTAATAAGGGTTATTTACAAATTACTGATCGGTAAGTGATGTGGATTACTTTGAAATCTACTGTAAATTGAATCCAGCGGATTTGAGATTTCCCCCTTTACTTTTCTTCCGTACTGTCGAAATCTACACTGTTAAAGCGATTTTGTAAATTCTACCGTGATAGGTGCTTCTAATTTGGTTATGAATTTAGGCTAAAATTTACTGAATATCATTTATCTATACTTAAAATTTGTTGAAAATGTTGATTTGTTAATGAAAATATTTGATTGAGAAAAGTGTGGTTTTGACATATTGATTCTGTCGGTAAGGCCGCTTTCGAAACTAATGCCAGTGCTATTCTGCACCGTTTTACATATCGACGCCAAATTTTGTAGAGATGTTCTTTCGGCTTGCATAGTTTTTTTATAATCAATTTTAAAAGTTTACAAACAAGAAAACACAGTGAAGCGAGCGATGTGCGAAATCTATCCCTGTAGATTGTAATCGGCTGGTCTCGGGCAGTCGTTCTCAAATCTGCACTACATGGTGGCAATAAAGTGGAGGGAGAAATTTCCAGTAGATTTCAAAGTTATAAAATCAGACCCCAGGAGGCGAAGGCGGTAAGTATTGAAACAACGTAACTTGATTAAAGATTAGGAAACTTATTCAAAACAAAATAATTAAGAAATACATAGAGTAGAGTGCTGTAGTAAAAGAGAATAAATAAAACCAAGAACATTTATGTGTACCTGTCGTATGAGTGCTCTTTTATATACAGGCTGTTTCCTTTAAAACAACCAGCGCTTTTTGGGCGAACTAACAACTTTAGAGAAAAATGTTTTATATCAAAAATGATCAAGAAATAAGGGTATAATGTACCAATAGTTACAAACCGAATATTTAACCAGTGGTTCTCAAACGGTAGAACAAAATTATATTTTTTTAAATGGCACCCTATATAATTTTTTAGCCCTTTATATAGAATATTATTTTCTGATTTCAACGATATAAATATAGCATAGGGTTGTATAACAATTATTTCGAGAAAAATGGTATTAAAAACAAGAAATAATGTAATAAAAAATGGGTTTACTACTAGCGTGTATTGCATAGCCTATTATAATATTATAACATTATTTTCCTACAACCGTGCGTGAAAAGTATTTTTCACGCACTCATTACAGTGTGTAAAGTGTCACTTGTCAAGCACTAGTGCGTGAAAAGTACTTTTCACGCACTAGAGCTTGAAAAGTAAATAGGCGTTGCTAGGCAATATTAAAATTTGGTTAATTTACCTGTCAAGTATATAATTAGGTAGTAAATAATAATGAAAGTAATAAAATTTATTGAGAAATATGAATATACATATAAATGAAACAAATCTAATATTTTTTTAACAGATTGTGTACTAATCTAATTTTTAAGAACATTTTTTTGACATGTATTCTAACCTAACCTAATTTTTAATATTAATATTAAATGTACAATTTGTACATTATAAAAGACTAATCATCGTCTGTCTGAGATTCTTCCAAGTGTTTAAGTTACATTTTGTACAGTGTTATGAGAAATAGCACTAACAGTATTTGAAGCTGCTGGCTGCCTATATACTCAGTAATTATGAGAAACATCAATACCATTTCGGTTGTAGGAAAAATGTTGTATGCAACACGTGTGTAAAATAGTATTTTTTGTCTCGTGCTATAATTTCCGCACTCGACCAAAAAAGTACTACTTTACACACTTGTTACATAAATAACTATTTTAATACTATTTTTCTCGAAATAATTATTATACAACCCTATACCATATTTATATCGTTGAAATCAGAAAAAATTCTCTATCTAATGGTCTAAAAAATTATATAGAATACCATTTAAAAAAATACAATTTTGTTCTGCCGTTTGAGAACCACTGGTCGAATTTTGGGTTTGTTATTATTAATAAATTAGCTCCTTATTCTTGATCATTTCTTGTATATAACATTTTTTTCTAAAGTCATTAGTAAGTAAATATAAACAACGATCAAACCTTATTATTAAAATGACAACCAAAAATTTTTAATGTCAAAATAATTTTCAAATCTTATTCACCTATTTTAATTTTGGGCGTCGGTCATGCAAAACACGTAATAAGCCTTGCGGTCAGGAAGTGCCCTTCTACCGGTATCGGATGTGTTGGAGGCCTCGAATTCGTCTGGATCTCCAAAATCATCCTCAATGTGTAGGAAGCATTTACTGACCTTAATATTTACATAACTATATTTACTAAAATCTAGATACGCGATTTTTAGCACGATACCTATACTATACCTACCTCCCTTTTCAAGGGTAAGGTAGGTAAAAATGAAAAATGTTATGCTCAAGATTATATAGAACTTTTTTCTCTAAAATTAAATCGGCAGTTACTAGTTAAAAGTTTTCCTATATTAAAAATATAAGTTCGGGTTACACGCTTACATGTCTGTATGAGCGGATATCTCTGAAATACTTTGGACTGATATTACATAAAATTAAACATGATATCTATAAAATCTAACTATGAACAGAGGTGACACATTTGAAAATATGAGTACAAGGTGAAATGTGATGTTTTTTATGTAGGTACCTATTTTGTACGACACTATTTTGAAAATATAGGTTAAATTTTTACATAAATTCAATTATATAACAAATTAATCGTGTCCTATATAAATTATTTAAACTTCGTCATTCAAATAATCATTTTTATTTTTCTCTGTCTGTAATCTACCTTATTATCTCTATTTGTCTACTCCTCTTTACTTTCTAATCTTTTTCCTGAGTTACTCACCTATTCCATCGGGTATTCCTGTTAGCATTTCCTCGTGAAATTGGCGTGGACAGCTCGTCCTTGAACTTGTAACACATGTACACTGCACGGCGGTTGAAACCAAACTGGCAGTGAGGCTGAGGCGGGCTTGGCTCAGCCGAGACTCGGACATTGTGGACACACGGATACGATCAACTAAACTGAGGGACATAATACACCAGTGTAGTAGAAATGGGGGCATTGGGGCAAAATATAGTGACAAAATGAGAAATTATGGATGGATTTATGTATATTATTTGTTGTTTGAAATCTGTGATTTAAAAATAAATATAAGCAAATAAAAAATAATGATATATGTAGGTCATTGTCATTACGATTTATTATCCTTTCTTGGGTGTGCTAATCTGATTTTTATTCGTAGAATTCTGTAATAAAATATATATCTGTGCTTTAATGCAAGAGCAATCAATATCAATATTTCGAAATTTTGGGATGTGATTTGAACGATCAAAAAACTTTCGGTAATAATAATACCTTTCTGCGAATCTTAATATTCTAAAACGATTTAGCAATTGCATCTATAAACCAACAATGGGGACCTTTAGTTTGCGGTTACATACCCCTAATACATCATACAAACAGGCAAGGACAGGGCCGGTCCCTTTACATTTAGAATTATTTGAAAGAAAATATTTCACGATATTTTTATATAAGATTTAAATGTTATTACAAAAACAAGTACAACAAACGATAAATTTTAAAATTTATGCAGTACGTGGTCACTGTATTATAAATTACCAAAAACCTATTTTTTTCCTCCATATTACTGTGTTTTAACCCCTATTGAGTTAGTGTGGAGCAACTTAAAAAGAAATGTAAGAAAGAAAAATAATAATCCAACGTTGTCACAATATAGTAGATTTAATTAGGAAAGAAGTAACAGAAATGCCGGATGAAATATGGAAAAATTGTGTAGAACATGTAAAAAAAAATGAGAACAATTTTCTTCATACAACAAATTTCAATGAACTTATAATTAATTTAGACAGTACTACTGATTCAGATTCAGATAGTGATGTTTAGTCATACTTGCATCTTCTTGTATTGTATATTTTGTAAATTATAATTAAAAAATTATTAAATGCGTATATGTATATAAGATAAATGTGACATATTTTAAAGGTACGAATAATACAGTGACCACGTACTGCATAAATTTTAAAATTTATCGTTTGTTGTACTTGTTTTTGTAATAACATTTAAATCTTATATAAAAATATCGTGAAATATTTTCTTTCAAATAATTCCTAATGTACAGGGACCGACCCTGTCCTTGCTTGTTTGTATGATGTATTAGGGGTATGTAACCGCAAACTAAATGTCCCCATTGTTGGTTTATAGATGCAATTGCTAAATCGTTTTACGACAAAGTGTTCTTGTAATATGCATTTTACTATAACATACCTAGGAATGTTATGTATATCATAACTGCCTCAGACGTCGGTTTGAAATCCGAGCTCGTAGAGCTCGGATTTTAAGACATCTAAGGCTTGTTATGATGCATAACATCCGTGGTTTGTTCAATAGTTTAACGGTTTCAGAAAATAAAGGCAATATTAATAAATATTATTTTTTTAAAATCTCTCGTTAATGCTACTTTCAGAATGCTATGGGTAACAGAATTTTTTTTTTTGACATATGTCCATACGACAAATATTCAAATTGCGCTTTATTCCTTATGTTTATTATTTTAGAATAAAGTAAAAAGTAAACCGTATTTAGAACGATACACTAACGTTATCTGTAACATTATTTTCATTTTATTTTATATTCATTCTGTAGACTGTTGTTGACAAGTCAGTATGGTAATAATATTACCGTATGGATACAGTTATTACTTAGTTACAAGCCTACTTTTGTACATGTAAACAATGGATTAATATCCTGAAACCGGTAAAGTTAATTATAATTGTCATTAATTCTTTAATTTAAATTGTCTGTCTGATCTGTAGTATAGAATTAAAGCTCTTCAAGATTTTCTGACATCTCTATTTTGCATAGGCGTAACTAGGGGTGGGGGGGTGGGGTTCAGGGGGAGGGGCGGCCCTATCGCTATTTTTGGGGTGATTTTCGACATTTTCATACCTAATTTCTGCCGTTAGAAAGCATGTAAAATTAATTTTGCGTATTGATTCTGATGCAGAATTCAAATTTGGAACTTTTTGTTTCAGCAAGATAATAACCGTACATTTGAATCATACAATACCTAATATAATTGGTTTGTTTACTTCAGAAATGGTACAGATTGATATTAATAACAAGTTCAACTCGTCAGTTAAACAGAGTAATTTTAAATTTGTTTCTCTTACAAACATACTATAATCTTAAATAACATACCAATTACCTATTAAAGGTATGCAAAAACCAAAAACTGCTCTTGAATTGTAGGTATAAATTTATTTCTGAATTCATATTAAGAGAAGTATGTTTATAAAACTAAGACAGATTTTTAAAAATTAATATATAAATATGAGTAAATATTTTAAGTAAAGTACCACTTCCGATTTGCCAATTGACCTGAAAATCAAATGGATTCATTTCATTAGTAGGAAGTAAGAACATCAATTTTAATTTTTTTGCTCGTATTTATAGCAATTTCTTAAGAGACTTACATGGGTTGGGAGACAGATCATATTCGAATTTTTATATATTTCATCTAGAGCTGGTGGTTAATATGTTTTGGTTTTAAATATTCATGAATAAATTTAACCAAATTCAGCATGATACAAATTAAAGTTGATAATAAATAAATACAACTTCATACAAAATAATTTTACCCTGACCGGTCACATCCACAGCTATCCCAGAATACGAATAACTTCCCGAGTACCTACTCGACACCATCTGCATACGCTCACTACGATACTGCTGTGTTTCTCACTAACACTTTACTCTCACTCACTCCATGTGAATGTCTCTATGACTCCCTATGTAACTAACTAACTCCCGAGCATAGTTGCGTCCCTTTTATACAGCTTCCATTACTTCCAGAGAGCTGTAGAATGTTCGACCACATAATAACAATGAACACAAAAGCTCAGGCGACCGGAAGTAATTAAACAAGTCGCGGCTAGTTTGTTTATGTAGTCCGGCTGCTAGCGCGATTGCGTCATCGTTATACTTAGACGCTTGTTCAGCGTAGCAGCGGGGTTCACACGTTACATTATTTTTCGTGATCGCTCAGAAAATGAGCTCTTTCTGATTACTACTGATCGAAATATCCTTCTTTATCGAGCTAGCTCGGAAAATTGCTTACGAGGGATCGGAAAGTACTTTACCGATCCTTACATGAATGTATCCATGGTAATCAGTTGTTTATTTATTTATTTCCTTGCAATAAAAAGTAAAATAATGCATAGCTATAGATTTTTTTTTTCAGGACTGTATATACTTGCTCCCCCAATTAAATACCACTTTCAGGTCTTGTTACGTAAATTACTATTTTTATATACAGCATATATGAAATTTACATAAAATGTGTTTTGTTAGTTTAGATTTTTCTTAAATTAGGAATATTTGACGAAAAAACTTTACATTTCATATCAAATTATAAAATGTATAATGTTCTTAAATTCCTATTTAGGTTAATGTACCCATACGTACATATGCGTAAATAGCCCATTATTTAAACTTTAAACATATTGTGTATGCAAAATAAGAAAAATAAAAATATACGTAAAAGGTATGATAATATATTTATTCGTTTCACAATGAATGTTAATTTACCGTTTATAATTCATTTCTTCTTATCATAACATTGACCGAGATTTCTCGAAAGAGACAGTCATAAGTTATATTTCAGGCTATTATACTTTGCAGTTCTTGAGAAGTCATGGACGTATTGCAGAAATTTATCGATATTTAAACATCCTCAAATAATTCTGCGAATTGTCTATCAAATAAGAACATTATGAATATGGAATAATAACAATTTAATTTAATAACTATCACGTGTAAACATAAAGATATAATTTGTTATCATGATATTACAATTAGTTTATGATTTATGTAAATAATATATGACGTATAAAATGTTCAAATTATAAAGTAGTTCTTAAATAACATATTTTGTATAAAAGTTTTATCTAAAAAAATTAAATTTCCCGTCAAACTATAAATAGAAGATTTAAGAGTATTAAATTATAACATCTTCTCTGTGTATTTGTTCGTGTTGTTTGTACATAGAGATAATACGTTTATCTTCCACTGTTGAATAATGCATCCATTACACATATATTATAGGTACTTTCCAGATAAATAATGTCATTCATAATCATAGGTCACTACTACTTTTAATTTCGAAACTATTAATGGATATGTGACCTTGACCAAATTTAGAGAAAAAATATTTATGTTATTCAGTTATAACCTATTTTAGTACTAAGTATATATGTTACCACACAAATGTCGTGCCTCCGTGTCACGAATCCTGCCGACATCTACACCACCAGCGACGTAGAGTTCATATAGCCTATTCCAGAACTGCTAAAGTGAGATTATAACGTATGGTCCTAAAGTTTTGAGAAATTTTTTAGAGACTGATAACTTTTTTAAACAATTAACAATAAGTATAACAATTATTATTTAACATTTAAATTATTGATAATGGACCATTACCTTCAATGGCCCTTAATTTTCTTGCCCCATCTGGACAACATCTGGATCGATTTCTCGAATCTTTTGGTAAATTCGACTTCGTAATTGTTCTTCATTTGCAGCTTCCCATCCCTTGTGGTACACTTTTCTGGTCAATATTGACCAAAATTCTCCTATTGGTTGAGTTTGAGGTACATTGGGAGGAATGTCCAATTTTGGAACAAAGTCTACGTTGCTTTTGTCTCTAGTTATTCTGGCGTAATGGCATGAAGCTAGATCAGGCCAAAACATTATATCATCATTGGAGTGATGTGTATTTAAAAATTGAAGTAATTTAGAGAGGCATCTTTGAATATAAAGTTGTGCAGTTAATGCTTCTCCTCGAACACGACAATGTACGGCTGCGAGATATATGCGGCTTCAGAAATGGCACACCATACTAAAATTTTATCCTCAAATTTAGATTTACCTTTGAACTTGACATTGTCTGGTGTGTTTTCCATGTTAATAATATAAAAACCATAGTTGCCTTTCATCTCTGAATGGAACAGAGTAAAATATTTCTCGTCATCCATTACAATAAGTTTAATGAGAAAATGAATGCGCCTTAACGCACGACATCTAGGGATTCTTTCTAATTGGGACACGGTATATTTTGGTGTCCTTCTTTTTTTTCGAAATACCACGCCATTTCGAGAAAGTGTTCTAAAAACAGTGGTCTTCGAAACATCGAATCTTCTGGCTACAGTTCGTTGTGACACTCCAACTTTGTCTTTAACGGCTGCAATTAATCTTTGTTCTCTCATGTGGCTCAAAATTTCTGGTCGACCACTTTTGGGCAAATTAACACAAGGTATACCTTCTGCAGAATCTTTTATTGTCCGATAAATTGTTGCCACAGAGATATTGTGCTCGCGATAAACTGTAACAATATCACACTTAGGCATTCGCCCAACAAGATTGTAAATTCCTTTACGAATATCTAGTTTATATGACATTTTGCTGCATCAAATCGAAAAAAACTAAACTGTGAAAATGAAAACAAGTTAATTATATTAATTAAACGTTATTTGGTATAAATGCAAAACATCTGAAAAATTTCTCAAAATTTTAGGACCATACGTTATTGGACGAAAAGTATCATCAAACACCGATGGGCTGTAAATTGTATACTTTCTTCGTGGTCTCACTGCATCTATCTCTTTCACTTTCGTTTCTTGTTCATATTCTAGGTACTTATATTACTTTTAAAACTATATTTACGGCCGTATTATGGTCAAAACTGGAAGTCTTAAATCTGTAAATAGTGAACAAAATCGCAATGAAAGCTGCCACTCTTATGTATAATTTTATATTGATCAACAAAAATAGATGTGCTTTTTTACAGATTTAGACTAGAGGTGCATTCACAAATGAAAATTAGGTTTATGGTTTTTGTTTAGGTTTAAGTAAGTCATTCATAAATGCAAGTTTAAATTATCTGAAAATTACTTTTGCGCCATGAAACTAATTCGCTTGGCATTATTGGTTATATTTCAGCAATTAAGTTATGACAGTATCCATGTTCTTCTCGCATTTGTTTAAAAAGCCGAATCCACCAAATGGATACTAAATAAAGATGGGTGTATGTATCTATATAATTTCGTTCTCATTGGTGAAGTTCGTGACGCCAAACTAAATCATAAACCCAAAGTTTGGACCTTGCAATGTTTAGCTTTATGATTTGGATTTAGAGACCCTAAATTCTGAAGTGTGAATGGAGTCATTGCATAATATGCGGCCAAAGTCTTTAAATCTAAAGCATAAACTATAAATCTAAACCTAATTTTCATTAGTGAATTCACAGTTTTGACCATAATATGGCCATTAGATGGTTAATAATAAATCTTTAGTCACATACCCCATTGCTATGATTTTAAAGAATAATATAAAATAAAAGAAAATGATTTTTTAATGTTTGACTACGAGAAGAGAGGGGAGGTATGAAAAAAGTTTTTTTTTCATAGTAATATAAAAAATAATAATTTATTATTTTTGTAAATAATTAAATAAAAAGATTAACGCCAGAAATAGTCACGAAAAACAACCCGCCACTCCTGTGACGTCGAAGCATATATACATATATCTAAATAAAAATTATTATTATATAAGACATTTTAATTTATTTCTAATTAATACAAAAAAAACCTAATGAACAGACTCTGATTTCCTGTTTTAAAGATAAAGGCCACTTTATACAGGATGTTCGCCATGGGAATTTCAAGAACTACGAGCTGCGACATCGGTTATAAATGGGACATCTGGTGTCTTTGGAAGGCCACTTTTTGTTTTTTCTAAAATTCTCAAAGCCTACTAGATATTGACAAAAAACACATGTTAATATTTTTTATTTTTAAATAATTTTTAAGTAATTGAAAGGAATATTTAGAATCACACTGACAGATAATAAAGGAACAAAATGGCAAGAATATATGAAAATCATGCAAGATATATGTATGTACTCGATCTTCAATAGTTTCCGAGATGTCATTAAAAACTGAGTTTTTACGGGATTTACCCTGCTATCTCGAAAACTATAAGAGTTACGACTTCGATTAAATGAGACTTCTTGTTTACCTTTGAGAGGTCATCTTAAACGAATCAAATAATTCTATTACCAAAGTAAATTGTTGTGGCGACAATGATCAATATTTAATTTTTAAGAGGGAAGGTTAGCTCTGTACCCTGCACTAAAATATGAAGCGAAAATTCAAATAAATTGTTCCGGTACTAGAACTGTTACATTTTAAAAAGTTCAACACTAGGCACACATACCAAAAATGCAGGTTAAATCGGAAGTATGTACTTAGGTAGGTCGTGTTGATTTTTACTTCCTTGTACATGCTAAAGGAAGTATTGTAATCGCGAAAAATTTCGTTTTTCAGTTTTCAGCGGAAATATCCATTTTGCCCATCCCTGAATCCATTTTGACTAATTTCGTCGTGACGCCTGTACGTACGTACGTATGTACGTACATACGTATCTCGCATAACTCAAAACGGTAAGCCGTAGAAAGTTGAAATTATGTATTTAGGATTGCTATAACATCTAGTTGTGCACCTCCCTTTTTGGTCATTACAAAATTTCCAGAAGTGGTACTTTACTTGAAGCATATAATAGATTTTATTGAAAAATTATATTAAAATATAACCCAAAACTTTTCAAATTAGGTATATTGGAATTTTATATCAATGAGAATATTATAAATTTTGGATAAAATAGGCTAACCCGAAGTGATATACTACCTGAAGTTGTTAACAGTTTTTCTTGAATAAAATAGTTATATTTTGATTATAGAAATAAATGCTTCAAATAAGAGTTTTAGAGAATTAAATTCTGCGTCTAGCACACCAAGTATTATTAAATTAGCCCTTTGTATAAGCGCGATATGTAAATTTAAAATTATATACTTTTTGGTTTTTTGAATAGCTTGCTATGTATTAGAAAAAAAAATAATATTATTGTCAAAATATATTAAATACGAGCAATTTTATAATTGGATCTATATTTCATGTTGCTCTTGCGTACAATTTTTAAATGTTCTAGTACAGGAATTTCCACTTTGGGGTAACCTTTTCCTCCTCCTATTTGAAATTGAGAATTGGACACATATTGTAATTGTATAAAACTTTTTGACTTATTTTGACTTCTTCTCTATGTCCTATACATGTGTTATACTTGTTTTTAACATCCTGTATTTTAATCTTAGAGGAATAATATACGATATCTCAGGAGTATAAGTAAAGAATGTATTAAATAAGAATTTCGAAAGTTACTACAGTTATGAAAAAAATCCTCCTACGCCTATGTGTTTTCTCTATTGTAGTAAATCACGTCTGCGGCCAGTCTACCTCCTAGGCTAGGAAATAGACACGGGTAGATATATACAGATGTGTAGGTCTGTAGACTTAGGTCTTTCTATCTGTACGCGTACGGTAGTTGTGAATAGGTTAAGTAACGTGGACTTTCTTCTATTTATAACTGTAACTCTGCGGCAAATGGCAAATTGGGTACGAATTGGAAGATGTCTACTTTAACTATCGTAGTTCCCGGAAGACGTAAGAATACGGATGTTGCAGATTTGAAACGAGAATAATTTAACAAGATTCGGACACGGAAAAATAAGTACACACGAACTCGGTTATTACGAGAATTGTTAGTAGTTAACAAGAATGTCTTACTTTATTTTAAAAACTATTCAATATTATTTTACAAAATTTTAAAGGAAATGCTATATATTTTAATTCATCATTGAATTAAAAAAAATCTGATGTGGCCAGCACATAACCTCCCGTCAATTCCATGTTTAAAATAGCAATGAGCTTCCGATTGATCGTTTGTAAACATAATCTAATTTCTCGTTCCAATAAATAGAAAAGTCTGTAATACGATATTTTGGATTATATTCTGTTAAGATCTCCAAATTAAGTAACACTTCCGGTTTATCATATAAATATAGTCAAAATCGAGTTTTAAATACCAAATTTGATAAGTTTTGTATCATGTTTTAATATATTTTTGCAAAGAAATCTGTTTATAGCTTTCTGTAAAGTACTACTTCCGGTTTAGCAACTTTAGAAAAAAATCTAATACGTCGTTCTCATTAATATAAAAGTCTTAAATACCAAATTTGAAAAGTTTTGGATTGTATCAATATATTCTTCACGAAAATATGTTCAGAACTTCAAATAAAGTATCACTTCCGGTTTATCAATTTTAGCCAAAATATAATATGTTGCTCCTTTTTATATATAAGTCTTAAATACCAAATTTGACAAGTTTTGGTATATATCATAATATATTTTTCACGAAAATATGTTCCTGTTTATCAATTTGAGCCAAAATCTAATATGTTATTCCCTTTCATATAAAAATCTTAAATACTAAATTTAAAAAGTTTTTGAATATATCATAATATATTTTTCACGAAAATCTGTTCAGAGCGTCAAGTTTATTAATTTTAGCCAAAATTTAATATTTTATTCTCCTTGTTATGAAAGTCTTAAATACTAAAATTGAAAAGTTTTGGATTATATTTTAATATATTTTTTCATTAAAAACTGTTATGGGCTTCAAGTTAAGTATTACTTCCGGTTGTCCAATGTTACCCAAAATCTAATCAACATTTTATATGAATGTAGAAAGCTTAAATACGGAAAATAGAAATTTGTTGTAAGAGTTATCGTGGATGAAAAAATCGTCATGCACACACACACGCACGCACGCACGCACGCTCGCACGCACGCACGCACGCACACACACACACATCATCGTAAAAATAATAAAAACGTGTTGTGGGGACCCAATTCGTGCATATTTACTGAAAATTCACCATCGAATTTTTGGTACGATTACATTACCTCTCTTAGCTACGGTATGACGGGAAGTATAAATTCTATGTACAAAATGATGAAAACATTTTACTCATAATTAACCACCCCTATTTATTTACGAAAAAATCATTCATATTAACATTTTTAAAAAATTGAATCACCCCAATTCTGTAACAAAGTTGACAACCAATAATAATTGCGAACACTGAATAAAACATGAAAATGACAGGCTTTACATTTGTTTCCATTAGTTACAATTTTTAGTAACGTTGCTAAGAATTAACAACTTCCTTACAGAATTGGAGTGAATTTAGTAGACACGGGGATCCATTTTTTTAAATTAAATAAATATATGATCAGCATATTACCCATTGCTGAGTGTGCCAATCTACTTTATACACAGCTATCGGTAATGATGAATACATTTGTACCGTGCGGGCGTTTACCAGGCATCACCTCACGGGCACTCATTGCTGGCGTGGAGAGCGCACCACAAGAGTCACTTTTGTGCCATTTAAAATTCGAAATAATTTTTGGTGTCAGACGGAGTCGAACCCGAGTCACCAAATTCGCGACCAGACACTTATACGGCCTAATTCTGTAAGAAAGTTGTTAAGCCTTAGCAACGTTGCTAAAAATTTTAACCAATAAAAACAAATGTTAAGCCTGTCATTTTCAAGTTTTATTCTGTGTTCTCAATTATTATTGGTTATTTAGTATAGCAATGTAGCTAAGACTTAACAACTTTATTACATAATAGGGTATTCTCTCATATTTTTTTAAATTATTTTTCTTAAAGAACAGTTATATCTAAGAGTATCTGTGAAAATCCGAGTAAAAAATTCCTTTTAATAAGCGAGATATTAAATTTTAAAATTTGATTTTCTTGTGTCACGTGACAGTGACGTACTAGTTGTACAGTACCAGCGGTGTGCTATCAGTGGTTCATGCGGCGTCTTATTACATTCGAACATGGAGTAGGGATTTCAACTGGTCTCCCATTGGAAGGTCATATAGTACATCAGCAAAATTTAAATGCTTTATATCTTTTGTAACAATCAATTTATATTATGATTTTTTGTTTTTTCCCTGTTGTTTACCTATCAACACTAATATTTTTAATAAATTTTTAATATTAGTAATCCTCAGAGAATACCCTATTAGGGCGATAGAGCTATTCTGTAAGCGTTATATCATTATATTGATAACGAAAATCGTTTAATAGGCTTATTCTGTAAACGTTTGTTATGACATTATGCATTGTTAGCATTTGTCATATCGTTATTAATAACAATAATCGTTAAAATGGCATTCTGTAAAATAATTTAATTCTACATAACGAAAAAAAGATAACAATAAAGTTATTTTTTAACGACTGAAAAAATCATTCGTTATTGAAAGGTTTTGTCAATAACTCAGTATTTTTATTCGTGTCAAAATAAAATTGCTACTACGTTGAATAGTGATCTCAAAAAGTCGTCAGTATTTTTACAATGTAGTATGTAGTATTAATATAATTTAATAATACGTATTCCTAGCGCCTAGCGCAAGCTGCACAATTTGTCTACAGAAGTAGTATGGTGTGTTTCAAGATATTTGCAAATCTACCTGCCTGTGTAATGACGCGGTACACCACAGAACAGCATAATATTTATGTTCCTATGCGTCAGGGTAGGATTAACAAAATTTGAGAAAACGATGCAGGGGTACGTTCTTAAAATCCCGCTAATTAATATACCTGTTTTTATTTATGTGAAAATTTGGTATACTCGTATGTCATATTCTATGTCCTGTATTTCTTAAAATTCAAGTGAAACATTAAATTCCACACAAATATTTCGTGTGCCGGATTTCAAATATTTTGTTACAACCCTGTCATGTTACTCATCAAGCCCCTTTAAGAAACCACCCGCTGCGTAAGTCGAAGCAGGTACGTTTGCAAATATTTTAAAGCAAACTATAGTAGCATACGCCACAACAAGAAGAATAAAGAGTCTGACAGCTGATAGGCTGACAGCTAATTTCCGCTAGCAGTTATCTAACCTAGAAGTATTGTGAGTGATATTAAATTATTTTATATATTCATTCAAAATTATAATTTGATTTTAGGAAGGAAAGTTTTTTAAAATGTGTTACAGAATACGGATACGAGGATAACGATTGTTAAGTAGACATAACGAATTTCATAATAATGATATTAAATAATTTCCTCAACTTTAAATTTACGTTGAGGTAAAAAATATATTCTTCAAAAGTTGTCGATTATAAATTTATACAGGATAAACTAAAGCTTTCTTTATAAAACTGTTTACAAAAATTTGATTCCATTCACGAGCTATGGAATGAAAAAGATGTGGCCATTTTTAGAGAAAAAAATAAAAAGTTGAATTACCTACACAGGAAATGGGCTCAGAACCCATGCCTCCCTAAATTATATCTTCATATATCATTTTATACTAAAATGACTCCACCAATATAAGCGGTTAATTTTGTTTCTCCCTTTATGAAACAGCCTGTATAATTTTCCCATGAAAATTATTTCTTGAGCGTATTGCACTTATTTATTCCAACAAAATTATGTCATGAACTCAATATGTAAACTGCAATTATTGCCACTGATATTTACATATCAATTAATTGTAAACATTTGAATTTTTCAACTACATAGTTGTATGGCCTGCAATCTGGAAGATTTATAACGATTATTTTATATATTTACATGCATAGGAATACAATTAATGTAAATAAAATGTAATAAAAATCTGATGTGGCCAGCACATAACCTCTCGCCAGATATTTTACTTGGTTGTACGCATAAAACAAGAAAATATTTTTAAATGCAAATACATATATTCATGTCTCACTACAAAATAATTCTCACATTTATATGCAAAATCTATGGGATATTTTAATATAAATTATGTACAATACATACATTTCTTTATATTGAATATCCTGAAATTTTCTCTTTCCTCTTTCCTTTTCTTTTTCTTTATATTCGTCATTTTTTCGCAAATTCCCTTCATATTCTTTTTTACGTATATTCTTTTGCGTTGTTGACTTTTTTTTATTTTCATAATCTTCATAATGATGTACAAATATTTTTGACAGTGACATTTATGTGTCAATTACAAACATTTGAATTTCTTGCCTTGAAATAGTTTGATCTGAGATTTTTTACATCAAATTATTTTATATGCATTTCTTTATTTCTAAATCTGTAGAAGATATAATAATGAATTTATATTTATCGAATAAAGAATTTAACGTTCTTTACTATAAGTATTTACATAAATTTTCGATAAATACGCACGCACGCACGCACGCACGCACGCACACACGCACACACACACACATCGTAAAATGTTATAATCGGATTCTAGGGACCTTAAAACGTGCTTATTCACTAAAATCTAGATATGCGATTTTTAGTATGAATTCAATACCTCTCTTAGCGAGAGGTAAAAATGATAAAAAAAGATATTTAAAAATATATTTTTAAGGAAAACTGTTTACAGCTTCAAGGAAAGTAATACTTCCTGTTAATGAATTGTTGCAAGAGAGTATCAACATTCCTGTAAAAAAATAAATATATTACGAAATTTTATGTTTTAATCTCATAAACGGTTAGTAAAACAACTGATTAAGGATGATTAGCGAGAATTTGTTTAGCATTGGTTTATCTCTGCCAATCATTTATGGATCGTTTTAGAGAAAAATACTTCAAAAAATAATAGTGTGCCGGATTAAACCATGTGGAGGCTTTTAGGCAAACGAAATCTGGCCCTCCCCCTCCCCTAATAAGTTTACGATTTTACCACCCAACAATTTTAATAAATAATTTCTTTATACAATGATAAGCCACACAATATGAGTGGCTTGTCGTATTTTTCCAAAAAATCAAGTATCTATTTCGTTTTAATTTAGTTTGTGCAATAAAATGATAAGCCACATTATTTTGAAATAATTAATTTTTTAAAGTCTTTTTGTTGTTTATTGCCTCTACTAAACTACGTGTTAGTAATCTACCTTACACTTTTAAAAATAGTTTTGAGTTGAAAATTATTATTACCCTATTTATACATTTTTTCTATTTTAAAACTTTAACCTCTATCACCACAAATTTTTCGTTTTGTAGCATATCACATTATTACAATAAACCCTTCATATATGATAAATACAAAAAATTTATGGCATCGTTATGCGAAAGAATTATTACGAAAATTAACATAAATGCTAAACACTGGTATTGGTATCATAAAAATGATTACCTAAAAAATTAATACAAATTTATAACAAATAAAAAATATAATACAAGTGTAAATATATCATATTTATTATAATTATATAAAAGTTTTAATTTCAAACAGATAACAAAAGACATACATATTTACATAAATATAGTGATCTATATTCTGATTATTGTACTAAATCACTGTCAATGTAAAGTATAGATAGCGCTAGCAATGTATTTTATTCCATCGAGTTGTAATAGTAGAGTCTTGTAATATTGATTGACATTTTTTATTATTGTAATCAAGATTCCAATATTATAAATAAGCATTTCTTTGTTGTAACAAAAAAAAAAATTTAGGGTTTCTTTGTTTGTAATATAAAATATTTCAAAATCGAATCAATATTATTTTAATTCAATGTAGCGCGGAGCGGGGCCCCTTAAAAGGCGCGGGGCCCATAGGCAATTGCCTAGTCTGCCTACTGGGTAATCCGGCACTGGACGTAGTACACACATGCACAATTGCACATCCATCAGTTATCGCGAAAATACTAAAAGTACCTAGGATAATGGTAGGTAAAAAGTAAATTAGAATGAAAATAGTTATTTTGTAACAGGCGAGTAAAATTAGTGATTCTGAAATGAATGCAAATTTCACAATCACAGTTCTCTAAACTACCATGGAATTCACACGTTCTGTAACAGAAAACTGTTACAGAATGAGCACATTCCGTAACACTGTTACAGAATATCAAAGCACACTAGTTGTTCAATTCACCCATACGCAATTATTTTCTAAATCAAGCCGGCTTTGCTTGGCGCTTTGTTTCTTTGATTTTGTCGTCTCAACTGCCTTAATTGTCAAATTATAAGAGAAATGATTACTAAGGGCTAGTTGTACAATACACAGTTAGTATCTACGGTTACGTAACATACAGTTAACCTAACCACTTGTTAAAAAACACAATTTGTTGTACCATCTCTATTTTTCTAAAGGTTAGCTAGCAGTCTGTCAATTAACACTGGATCAGTTTTTCCAAATTATACTATATAAAACAAAACATAAATTTTATTTTATTGTAATTTTGACATATACGTCAGTTTTCATAAAAATTAAAATTACAAAACGTCAAATATTAAGCGTAATAAAACACCTAATTTTATGCAAGATGATTGTTTAAAATTAGTGGATTTTGTCGCCCAGTATAAAGATATAATAAAGAATAAAAAAACCGATGACGACACAAGAGAAGGTAAATAAATTATTATATAGGGCGCGAGCATACACGTGACTCGAGCGTCCTTGACGTGCTAGGAATCAGCTGATTTGTGTGCGCTTGTCACTTTGACAAGAACAATGTCACTTTGACAAGACCAATATTTTGACTTATTTTAATTTTGAACTGTTGAGAAGTTATTATTTTTAACTTCATGTGCTTTACTGCCTGAAAATTGTACATTAATAACATTTTAGCAGTTAAAAATCAAAATAAATCAAAACATTGGTCTTGTCAAAGTGACACTGTTCTTGTCAAAATGACACGCGCACACACATCAGCTGATTCTAAACACGCTATTCTAGTCGTTTGCTGTTGTCCACTACAACAACCTGACTCGAGCGTCCTTGACTTGCTAGGAATCAGCTGATTTGTGTGCGCTTGTAATTATGACAATAACAATGTCACTTTGACAAGACCAATGTTTTGACTTATTTCAATTTTAAACTATTGAGAAGTTATTATTTTTAATTTCATGTGTTTTACTGCCTGAAAATTGTACATTAATAACATTTTAGCAGTTCAAAATCAAAATAAGCCAAACCATTGGTCTTATCAAAGTGACACTGTTCTTGTCAAAATGACTTGCGCACACAAATCAGCTGATTCCAAGTACGTCAAGGACGCCCGAGTCACGTGCTTAGAATCAGCTGATTTGTGTGCGCTTGTCATTTTGACAAGAACAATGTCACTTTGAGAAGACCAGTGTTTTGACTTATTTTAATTTTGAACTGTTGAGACGTTATTATTTTTAATTTCATGTGTTTTATTGCCTGAAAATTGTACATTAATAAAATTTTAGCAGTTCAAAATCAAAATGGTCTTGTGAAAGTGACACTGTTTTTGTCAAAGCGACATGCGCACACAAATCAGCTTATTCCAAGTATGTCAAGGACGCCCGAGTCACGTGTCTGCTCGCGCCCTATAAAGTAAGTATTCTTGGTTATTGGATAAAAGAAGTAAGCAGAAATGCAGTGAATGTATAAAATTTTATTTAATCAAAAGCTGATGTTTCGCTTCCTGCTGAATATTTTAAAAGAACTTTTTATCGAGTGCAACAAATTATTAAAAAATATTAGTCTTTCTATACCAGCGAAGTTCCCAGCGCATGTTAACATGTCGCCACATGCCAAAAATCTCAATGTCAATAGCAGCTAGTTTAAGGGCGTAATACAAAAATTTCTATAAATTATATGTAAATGTATAATTTAATGGTAAATTATAAAAGAATTTTATTTGCGTACCTATCTGTTTTATGAGACAAATTTTGATAAATTTGACCTAATAATACTGTTGGTTTCGTTAACTGAAAACCTGTAAAAAAATCAGTGTCGTCAAGTTCGTTAAAATGGTCAGACCTCTGTCTAATTCTCTTGGCTTTCCTACTTCTTAAAAACATATTTTCTAATAATTCATCTTCAGAATCCGATTCCACCACCAAACGTCGCCGAAAAGACATTACAAATAGTTAAACAAACGTCAAATGTCATGCGTTAACACTTTGTTAAATCATTAACCCCTTATTTCATCAAAAGTTAAAAATATTCTGGTTAAGAGCCATGGTTACGCTTAACCTGTTATCATACAACACATTTTTTGACTAACCAGCTGTTAATTACAAACCCTTGCCTTAACCCCTCATTGTACAACTGGCCCTAAATCTAATTATACAACTTGTTTTACGCGTTTTGAAGATTTTGGATGGTAAGTTCAATAAAAAATTATTGCATTTGTAACATACCAATATTTTATTATTTTTAGCAAAAATGTCAAGTGATGAGCAAAATATATTTTTTAAATAGTGTTAGAGAAAGTATAGTCTAAATGTGGTATGGAATAGTATTTCCGCCACTCGCGAAACCGTACACATTTTCGCCCCCGCGGAAATTATCTATTCCTTACTAGGTTTAGAATATCCTATTTCCGTATGCGTTGAAAGCAACATGTTTTTGTAAACGTCCAATAAAATCGAATTGTATTCAATTTTTGATATTTAACATATCTACTAGGTACTTTGGCGTTTATGAATGGTATTTTTAAGCCTAACCTAACACACAATTCTACACATCTATTATTTTATAGACCAGATGGCCGGCGCCCACTTGGCTGTAACCCAATAATTGTCTATCGCCCAGTTGATCACCCAGTCGCCTTTGGCCCTCGCCCAGTTGATCGTGTCCGAACCGGAGCATACATTTTGGTTACGAATAAATAATTCTTAATCAATTATTTAAATCTTCAGCACCATGTCAAATATTTTTTTCAAACTGTAATAATTTTGAATAAAGAAATTTTTAAACTCACGTAACTCAAGAAATTGTTATACATTCGACTTCGCCAACTTCCCTGCACATGATATAATACTCCAATTTTTGCTCTTACTGCATAAAAAAGTATTGAGGTATTTAAAAATTTTTATTTTGTAGGTTACATCTAGTATAACCATGCAAAAATTATTTTCATGTATACTAAATATAAAATATATCAAGTCTGTATGTAAATATGTTCAGCTAAGCTTATTTACCCAACTTTGGTAAAAATATTTTCCAAGGACCATGATACAATCTCTCGTTGTTATGTGAAATATTTGTTGTAGTATAGTTTATATGCAATAATATTAGTAGAAAATCACAAAGAAAAAATCTGATGTGGCCAGCACATAACCTATTTTTTTCTTTTTCTTTATATTCGTCATTTTTTCGCAAATTCTTTTTATATTCTTTTTTACGTATATTCTTTTATGTTGTTGTCTTTTTTTATTTTCATAATGATGTACAAATATTTTTGACAGTGGCGTACAAATATTTTTGACAGTTACATTTATGTGTCAATTACAAACATTTGAATTTCTTGCCTTGAAGTAGTTTGATCTGAGATTTTTTACATCAAATTATTTTATATGCATTTCTTTATCTCTAAATCTATAGAAGATATAATAATGAATTTATATTTATCGAATAAAGAATTTAACGTTCTTTAATATAAGTATTTACATAAATTTTCGATAAATAATACTTAGATGATTTTTTCATGTAACTACTACTACTACTACTACTACTACTACAACACACACACACACACACACACACACACTCACACACACACACACACACACACACACACACACACACACACACAAGCACACACACGCACGCACGCACGCACGCACACACGCACGCACGCACGCACGCACACACACACACACACACACACACACACGTCGTAAAAATGTTATAATCGGATTCTAGGGACCTTAAAACGTGCTTATTCACTAAAATCTGGATATGCGATTTTTAACATGAATTCAATACCTCTCTTAGCAAGAGGTAAAAATCTGATGTGGCCAACACTATACCTCCCGCCATTTGATTTTTATTAATTTAAATATACATACTTACATATTTACTAGGCTTGAAACTGTATAAGTTCCATTTCATATACTCGTAACTATGGTTGTATTTACTATTTTCTATTTAAAACGTTACTATTATTAGGTACATAATTTGAAATGATTAGTTCTTTGACAGTGACATTTATCTGTCAGTTACATACATTTACGATATTAACTGTGTAACCAAGGAGTTGTGTTTGTTTAAAGCGTAGGCTCTGGGATTTAAATTAAAGATAATTTTCTAAATTTATCCATAAAATATATACAGAGTAATTCAGAATGATTGAAGGTTTCGTCTCGTTCTGATTTTTTGTTTGCCACATCGTTGTGAGTTGTGAAAGTGAAATACGATTGACAGATTGCATTGGCGTATATATTTCCACTCATTGTCATCATTCCTCGCAGTTAAAATGTGTACTTGTACTTCCAAAATAAACTTGTCATGTTCTTCCGTAAACAACTTTTCTAACGTAATGATTTGAATAAATAACATTTTATTTATAAAGGTAAAAACAAACTATGTCAAAAAATTCAAATACATAACGCCGCTGACTTTTCCAAATGTTGATAATATGTACTGTATTTCAGGTAAGAATAGACTTGATGGCCTTTGCTGCGACAGTCTGTTTTACACACATAAAACTTATAAATTAATTTTGTTTCGTGTATGATATATTTGACAGCTCGAAACGTCAAAATTTGATAATTTTTAATTATTTAGTAAATAAACAGTTACTTAAAGTTGCTAAATAGATTATAAAGTCAAAATTGAATAAATAATATACCTGTTTTACATATTGCTGTTGTAAACTGGCTTGCGTTTAGACCAATCAGACAGCTGGAATTGTAAGCTCTGTCTTACTTCTAAGTCTATTTTTATCTGAAATACAGAATAGGAAACATAATTTGACTAATTTTTTTCCGTGAAAGATAATTTTGAACATAATCAGAACTTTTTCAAGTCACGTGACATTCAATCATTCTGGATCACTCTGTAGAAAAAGTATTAATGCAAACCTGTAGAAAATTTAATAATCTTTAATTTTTTATAATAAAATAAATCTCAAAAAAATAACATTTAGGGCCGGTATTTGCATCTTCGGATAAACTGCTGGATAACTTATCTGTCGGATAAATGAACAATATTGCATCAAAAAATGGCATTCAATATAATTTACATCATTTATGCTTTTATTTCGATGCGATATTTTATCGTTTATCTGACGGATAGTTATCCTGAACTTTATCCGGAGATGGAAATACCGGCCCTTAAAGGTATTTTTCGAAGATAACTTGTTTTGACTTTCAAGTAAAGTGCCATTTCCGATTATCCGATTTACATCGAAATCTAATGGGCTCTTTTCATATTAGAACAAGGTCGAAATACAAGGTATCAAAATTTTCAGAATAATAGTATTTGAGTTAGAGCGGAGGATACATACACACATACATACACACAGACATCATCGGAAAAAATAATAAAATCGGATTCTAGGAACCTTAAAATGTGATCATTTACTAAAATCTCAATATGGGATTTTTAGCACGATCCCTATACCCCCCTTACTGAGGGTAGCGAGACGAGATGCAGAATTTTCGAGACGAGACGATAGTGGATTATTGTTTCTCTCCGTTTCTCGTCTCGCGGCATCACTAGTTATATCTTCTGAACTCTGTTTTATATGTATACATTAAATAATGAATCAATAATTAAACAATCATTCAACATATTTTTCGTCAATAAGAATACATGCGACGTGAACTGTTATCGTGTGTGCATTGTAAAGAGGGCAGAATTTATTTCCTTATTTAAACTAACGCTGTATTCTTATGTGAAATGCTGTATTTTTTGTTTGTTCAAATGTATAATACCTCAATAATTTTCAATATATAATTTCAGCTTATATAATTTTAAAAATTCTGATAGACAGATGTCAATGTCAAGTGCAATTGAAAGTGTTTGTGTTTTACTGCAAATATAGAATCAATTCTAAGAAACTTTGTGTATGGAATTTGTATAAAATACATAGAACTGACGGAAGGTAATGAGCTGGCCACATTAGATTTTTAAAATTATATTAGCTGTTTCCAGTGTTATTGTATAGCTGGCTGCTTTATGAAATTTAATTTCTTTATAATTTTTTAACTCAATATCCATTGAATATGAAGTATAGAATGTAATCAAATCGTACAAAGAATGAAATATTCTTTAATATTTATAATGACATTAAATGTGAAAAAAAAAAGATATTTAACAGCGTTTTTTCAAGAAAAACTGTTAAAATCTTCAAATGAGGGTACTTCCGGTCGACCAATTATAAACAAAATCTAATCAGCTCTTCATATGGATGTAACGATAAGAGGATTACGAAAGAATTATAATTTTTAGAATTGTAGTTTTGGAGTTATCGTCGGAGAAAAAATCGTCACACACCCATATACAGATACACACAAACATACAGACATCATCGCAAAAGTAATAAAATCGTATTGTAGGGACTCTAAAACATGCTTATTTATTAAAAACTCACCTTCGAATTTTTTGACCAAACCTAAAGGTATGACGGAAGGTAAAAATATATAAAATAAATTTATAAAATTGCAAAAAAGTAAATAAAAACATATTCTTGCGGAACAAAATATTTCTTTCAGACATTTTTAGTTTAGTTTTTAAAAACATCAAACTTTACTACTTTAACGGCATGTGAACTTGTCGTTCATAAACGATATAAAATTACGATACGTTATTACAACTACATGTCGCCTGGTAACGAGTCGTAACCATGACCGTATCTAAAAATTAAATGAACTATATAAATAATAGTATATTGTGTTATTAGGAGTAAAAGTGATACTTTGTGTGGCGAGCATGGAAGTTTGCACGACGAGAGAAGCGAGGACAATTGCATGCAAGGCACACAAAGACACTTTTATTCCGAATGACACATTCATTTTTTTTTCAAACGCACTACTTTTCTTTTTATTCGCTTATTCTATGTAGTTTCTATGGATATTTGTTTATTTTATTTCTACGCCGCCGGCGTAGAAATTAGGTATTTCTACTCCGGCGGCGTAGAAATTAGCTTATTTCTACTCCGCCGGCGTAGAAATTTCCAGCGGCGTAGAATTGAAACTTCTACCTTGTGAATCAAGTCACAAAAAGTGCCATTTCTACGACGTTTGAAAAAAAATTATCATCACGGCTTATTACCCATTCCCCGTTGTGCCAATCTGCTTTGTACGCAGATATCGGTAATGATGAAATATTTGCATATTTATAAATGAACTGCATAGAAGGAGTAAAAACAAAAGTAATATTTACAACCTCGAAACAACACAGAATAGTATATTGAAACATAAGATACAGCAGGCAAAGTAATCTAACACGAGGTACAAATTCGAACGAGTGCTTGAATTGTCTTCTGAAACGTGTGTTTTATACTATTTTGTCTGTTGGGGTTTCATTTACATTATTTGTTTTAAATAAAAATATGACATTTTCTGTTCAGGGAAATTTTTGGTAGAATTATTAGATTGGTGACAGTGATTTGTGCATTTTATTCTGTTCGTTGCCTAGATATTTAATGTATTTATTGCAGTCATGCTAATTTCATATAACAAAATATTATCAAAAATCCTTCCAACATCAACATGCGTCTTAGAATGTGACATTCTAATTCCGAAACAGATAATAGTTATTTATTATATGAGTGTGAAATGTATCATATTAGTCACGAAAGAAAAAGTTTAGCCTCGTTAGCATGCAGGGCGAGTGGCTAATTTTCTTTAGTGACTAATACCACACGAGTGTAATACAACGTTTTATCCAACAATTTTTTAAAACTTCTTAAATCATTTTTATGTTTTCATTCATCGTTTGACACTGACGAGAAAATTGATGTAGTATTTTAAATTACAAAGTAGCCATTGAATGGTTGTTATGATTTTGTTATATTGCTATTGAAAAAAAAAAACAATGCTGTAATAATTATTGTCTCTCCTTGGGAATTATTTGAAACAAAAATACATTAAATTGGATAAAAAGGAGGACCTTCTTTTAAAACATATTCACTTAGAAGGAGAAGCAGCAGCTTTGAAATTTAATCCCGAAGCAGGTAACCAACTAACTCGTTTCTTGTTTTCGTTTCATCAGCCGCACATGACAGCTGTCATTGTGTAAAGATAAGTGATAAGTAACCTATTTTTGCATAAACGTTAATATTTATTGAAATAAGTAAGTTTCACGATGTTAAATTATTTCAATAATAAATGAAATTTGTAAAATTGCTTTTTATTTATATTAAAAAAACACAAAAATCAGTAATAATTCCGCCGTGACTTCTAAAATATTCTCTCACGGAGTGAGTAATGTTGTATATTAGATATTTCAAATAACCATAGTAATAAGTATATTATGAGTTAATGATGGATAAAAAGATTTACTACAAATTTAAATAATGATACTATTAATCTCAACAATACTTGCATTGCACAATTGTTTTTTCTGGTAAATCTTTATTGTTATTGTAGAAATGTTGCATTAGTTTTGTTAAAAGAGACTATATTAAGAATGGTAATATGTAATAAATAAATGAGAATATGTTTCACTTTTTGTTTTGAGTTATATGGACATTATTTTTGTTTAACAAATGCATGAATAATTGCGTAAATTAAATGTTTCCTCTTCACGGTTATAATGAGTTACGCTTATTACGAATAAATACAAACAGTCCGTTCAAGCTTATTATAAACGAAAACCAAAATAATTATAACTTCAAAGATAGTCATAATTCGAGCATAGCATAACAAATCTTTTAATAATATTTTAATACGGGTATGTGGTAGCTATTTTCAAAGAAAGATAATTTAGATCACATATTTTAGTTTTCTTGGAGTATGTTATACCGCCCGATACCTTGAAGATATTTTATAAGAATTTTGTGAGCAGTTATTTTAATGCATGTCGTATTTGCAAAATCTAAGATTTATTACACTGTACAAACACACTTTTTTGACGCGTTTCACACAGCAAACTGCAAGTCGTATGATCCGTATTATGTAAACATAGTATAGGATGTAAGCCTAGTTTACTTATCCTTGAATGTAATCGTTTGATCGTGACGTCACAGTTTTCATGATAATGAATGAATGAAAAAATTAAACGGAGTAGTACACACGGCGATATGAATATCACTTTTAATTTGCTGTATTTTTAAATGTATAAGTCATCACGCACATATTTAATGTTGAGTACGAGGATCACGCTAGAATAAGGTCATGCACGAGTTTTCATTTTTATCTTTAATCGATAGATAATAGACCCGTATTTTGGTATTTTTCCTTAAATCGAATTAATAATGAAAAAATTGCAATTAAAAATGACATTGTGCAAAACTTGGCTGATTTTCTTCGCCTCGTCCCTTGCCGTGACGTAAGATGTTCATCAACGCGGCCATTTTGATTTTCACACTAGACTTAAACGTAAAAGTGACGTTTAAAGATAACCTGAAAGTAAACCTGTCCGTGAAACGTAATTAACTTACCAAAATATAGAATAAAATAATATTCTGCAATATATTCAATGTCTCGCGTGCATTTCTATATGAAAACAAACTTCTAGTCTCTAATCTCAAATCTTTACAAAAAACACAGCTGGTGTGTTGCGTGGATAAGACCAAATAAAAATTATATTTATAAAAATGTATAAAATGTGTTATATTAATATGATAGCATTTCTATCAAATATTTAGATATATAATTCTCAATTTATGGTCTATATATTTTTTACCTCCCGCTACCCTTGGCAAGGGAGGTATAGGGATCACGCTAAAAATTGCATATCGAGATTTTTTGGTAAATCATCACGTTTTAAGGTCCCTAGAATCCAATTTTAACATTTTCACGATGATGTCTGTGTGTATGTGTGTGTGGATTCTCCACTCTAACTCAAATAGTATCATTCAGAAAATTTTGAAACCTTGTATTTCTACCTTATTTTAATATGGGAAGAGACCATTTGATTTCAGTGTAATCGGATAACCGGAAATGGCACTTTATTTGAAGCTCAAAATAGATTTTCTTCGAAAAATACCTTCAAATATTATTTTCTCAAGATTTGTGTTATTATAAAAATGAAAGATTATTAAATTTTCTACAGATTTGCGTAAATACTTTTCCTATATATTTTATGGATAAATTTATAAAATTATCTATAATATTAATCCCGGAGCCTACGCTTTAAACAAGCAAAACTCCATGGTTACACATTTCATATCTCAAATGTATGTAACTAACAGATAAATGTCACTGTCAAAGAACTAATCATTTAAAATTAATAATAGTAACGTTTTAAAAAGAAAATAGTAAATAGAACCATAGTTATATGGAATAGATCTTAATACAGTTTCCCGCATAACTAAATATGTATAAGTACCTAAACTATTATTCACGAAAGATGACTATTCAAGATCATTTGTGAGCCGCCTGATTTAATATTACTTGCAGATAACTTCATTGCATTTTGTATGCAAAGGCGTGCAACATGAAATATTTATGGACACATTTTAACTGAAAAAATAAGAGTAATTTATTTGAAAATTATGTTACTTTCTAAATAATGCCTTTCTGAAAGATTTATGTTCTTCACTTATGTGTTTTCAAAATGCAAAAACATTGACTTAACTTGTAAACCAAGGAATAATAATTTGATTTATACGTCAACGCCACTGGGTAAATATTAGCACAGAGGGCAGTATAGTAGAAAATTAGGTATCTGTAATTCTACCACATACGTAATTCTTATTTATAGTGTGTTAGAGAGTAATGCCACTATTTACGTATATCTGTCACAGCACATAAATTAAATGGACATAGGTCAAATAGTCTTTCTCTTATAAAAAATGTTGCTAAGCTACTGCTATAAAGTGATGTTTATTCTTTCTTCGAACAAATGACCTTGAATAGTTATCTTTCGTGAATAATAGTGTATGTATATTTTTTCTTTTAGAAGTCCTGTGTCGATATAATAAGTCTGTGTGAAATGAGTTTGAACTTGCAGTGTGAACATCTAACGTCACAACAAGGCTGGTTTTTGCAACTTTTTAAAAATATATATAAATACTATACCCATTCAACCAGTGCCCCAAAACTGCTTCACTCAAAAACTTTAACAACTAATTTTCTAAAAATTCAGATAAATGTCACTGTCAAAGAACTAATCATTTCAAATTAATAATAGTAACGTTTTAAAATAAAATAGTAAATTGAACCATAGTTATATAGAATGGATCTTAATACAGTTTCCAGAATAACTAAATGTGTACGTATGTATATTTAAATTAATAAAAATTAAATAGCGGAAGGTTTGGTGTTGGCCAAATCAGATATTTGCATATAAATATTTTAATATTTTCTATAATTATATACATTTAATATTGGTTTTCACTATATTAAGAACCTATAGGCCAGAGTGGTAATAAAATTTAATTTTTTTATGAATTATCTAGTACAATTTTAACCGGGGCCAAGGAAAAGAGCCTCCATGAAGGGTGTATGAATACTAGTGCTGTCAAGAACCGGAAAAATTTAGAACCGGGTACCCGGTTCCAATACTATCCGGGTACCCGGATACCCGGTTCCTGGAACCGATCTTCGGTTCCGAGTAGTGGAACCGATTTTCGGTTCCGGTTCCGGGTAATGGAACCGATCTTCGGTTCCGGTTCCGGTTCCGAGTAGTGGAACCGATGTTCGGTTCCGGTTCTGGGTAGTGGAACCGATCTTCGGTTCCGAGTAGTGGAATCGATCTTCGGTTCCAGTTCCGGGCAGTGAAATCGAACTTCGGATCCGAGTTATGGAATAATCAATTATAATTTTAAATTAGCCTCGTCATTCTTGAGAAATAAACATTTTCTGAGAAATATTATTGAACAATATTAAAAAAAAAGTATATGTAATTTAATTGAAAATATCTGTAATGATGTGTAAATATTATTACACCAAAGGCAAGAGGATGCTAAAAATAAAAATGTAACCACATAATATAGTAAATAAATGCAGATTTCAGTTTCATATTATATTTTCAATTTTCATTCAATATGGTTCATTTCAATAACTTGACCTTGAGTTATATTTTCAAATAACGGTACCTACGTAATGACAATAGCGGCCATAAAATTTAAGGGATAAAGCAATAGATATTTCCAAGAATTTCACTTATACCTACTTATACATTCTGTTCTAATCTTTACATTTTGATCTCTCAGTTATGTAATATAAATTAATATTTCTTATTTTCTGGATTTCATAACACATTTAATAAATTTCGAAGTGAAAATAGCGTGCCTCATAATTTGTAAAAAAAATTGGTTATTATTTTAAAATGCCTAATTGAATTAACTTTAAGATTAAAAGAAACCGAAAGGGGCTACAAAGCACAAAACCTATAGAAATTTAAACAAACATCAGTCGTGCAGTCGGGGAAAAAGTACCTGGTTTTTGCACGTGTTCTTCAGAGAATTGCATTATATCAGTTTATAAGAATATCTGATACCAACTTTCCTAAATTGTTTACCTGTTCCTATTTAATAATTTAAAAAAAATATCTTTCAAAATAATTAACTTATTCATCATAACATATTGATTCATAATACGTAAATCTAATTCACGGATTGTAATGTATATTTTATTAGCTTCATAATCGAGATTCATCCTTTTTCGGTCCCAGAACCGGGAACCGATACGTTTCGGTTCCAGAACCGAGAACCGTTGAGATTCGATTCCAGAACCGAGAACCGATGAGATTCGATTCCAGAACCGAGAACCGATGAGATTCGATTCCAGAACCAAGAACCGATGAGATTCGATTCGAGAACCGATGAGATTCGATTCGAGAACCGATGAGATTCGATTCCAGAACCGAGAACCGATGAGAATCGATTCCAGAACCGAGAACCGATGAGATTCGATTCCAGAACCGAGAACCGATGAGATTCGATTTCAGAACCGAGAACCGGGTAGTTTCGGTTCTAGGACCGAGAACCGGGTAGTATCGATTCCAGAACCGGGTAGTTTCGGTTCCAGAACCGAGAACCGGGCAGTTTCGGATTCGGAACCGAGAACCGGGTAATTACATATTGAAATAACCGGGTACCCGGGTAATTTTGGAACCGGAACCGAACCGAACCGAACCGGAACCGGTTCCCACCACTAATGAATACCGTAGTACACTCAGGCTACAGTTTCTTATACCGGCTAATCTTTCCACTACTGGAGCATAAGAGAGATTGATAAAACCAGGATAAAACATTAATAGACGGTATACCTTAAAACCATTACTGACGATAATGTTAATCTCCAACTGAAGAGGATATATTCGAAGCAATGTGCCGCAGAATGTTTTAATAATATTGTATTCTGTATGTTCCTGACACGAAATAAATCCAAAAGACAAAATAGAAAATAAAATGTGTCATAAAGTGCCAGGCACCGTGCTAGGTGTCAACTAACATGGAAAAAAGAGAGAACGGGGAAAAAATTACACAGAAATAGACAAAGCAAATATATTGGATATAAATAATTAAATATAAAAATAATCCAAGAGATGATATTTATAATGAATTTAATTTAATTTAATTAATGCTGACGTGTCAAATTTATTCTACATAATAAAATTTACTTTCTCGAAAATCGGTGGAGTAATTTATTCTCTAAATAAGGTAAGTAGCTAGTACTTTTATTCTTGCTTTATAAAACGAAAATCTCTGGAATAAACTATTTTACTTTAAAAGTAAATTTTACTTTGCTAGTAATTTAGTTATCCATCTTTTATAAAACTGGGCATTAGTAGCATTAATATAATTTTGTACCGTATATAAAATTTTGTATGCCCCTAGATCTAGAGAATCACTAAAGTAGTATTTATTAACCTCTACGAGTCTACGTGTTAAATCCCTCGTCTTAAGCTACATGTTCTAATTTTTACGCCCATGGTACACATACCTATCCTTACACAGTCGAACTCGTTTATAATAAGCGCGAGGGAACTGTATATTTTTCTTCATTATAAGCGTTTATTCGTTATAACCGTGAAGAGTGAATATAAGAAAAAAATATTTAATTTACATACCCACTCACGCATTTATTAAAGAAGAATAATGTACAGATAAGTCAAAACAAAAAACGTTACCAGATATGTTAAGTGTTGAAGAAACACAAACACTTAATTTTTTTAATGTGGGTAGTTAAGCTAAAACACAAACACTTCAAACCCAGAAAAAAACAGAATGTGTAGAAAAACGAGACAGCAAAATAAATATCATGCAATACAAAAAATATTTCTTTTATAAATGTCAAATATGGAAATTTTTTGAAACTAGATCTTAACTGTATGCAAGGGAAGTATTAAAGTTTAAAAGAAATTATTTAGTTTTTAAAATATGCAAGTTATTAATGCTTTTAACATCTACGCTAGAGATGGGCGCGTGAGTAACTTTTTGTTCATGATCACGCACGCTCACGGAACTAAAAATGTAATCACGACCAATCACGCACGACTTTTTATGTTTGATTCACGATCACTCACGCTCACGATTTTATTTTGGCACTCACGCCCGATCACGCCCGGCGGGTCACATTCGTGTCACGTAATTGTTTCTATGTACATTTAAGCCTGTTTAACACAGTCATAATTTGTTATCAAATTTGTTTACAAATTTGTAATAAGTTAGGTAACAGATTGGTTTCATTGGAAACGAATGTTTATGGACAAATAGGTTGTTCTTTTCCATCACAAATATCATTATAAATTTGGTAACAAATTTTTTAACAAAATTATGATCGTGTCAAACGAACTTAAAGATTTGTATATCTTTAGTAAAATCGGAGCAACTGTGTATACAATTTTGGGTACAACAATAACACTATTTTTATGAAAAAAAAAATACTATTGATGACATATCCAAATATATAATAATAATAACAAGAATATAAAGCAAAAGATGAAAATTGACAATTTTTTAAATAAAAAATAGAAGAAAACTTGTACTCACGCCCGATTAAATTTCAATCACGCCTGATCACGCACGATAATTTAAATAGCATTCACGATCATCTGCGGATCACGTCGTGAGCCATCGTGATCCGACAAGATCACGGCCCGCGCCCACCTCTAATCTACGCTAACATCTACCCTATTCCAAATTCTTAATACTTTCATGGCTTTCTCAAATACGGAATCAATTTTAAGCAAATGAAACCAAAATTTATCGAAACAAAGAAAGTAAACCCAATAATTACATTTGTTTGAATTTTGATGCCACACCACACTACGTGCGTTAGTATGAAAGTATAAGATTTGTTGAATGACATAAACTGCCAGTATCAATCAGAACTATATCTAGTTTTTTATTATTATATACATATTTCAACTTATTGACCACAAAAGTTATTTTAAACATAAATAAAATATCAAATAAATATATCATCACGGCTTATTTCTGCTGGGTGTGCCAATCTGCTTTGTATACAGATATCGGTAATGATGAGATATTTGCACCGTGTGGGCGCTTACCAGGCATCACCTCACGGGCACTCATTGCTGGCGTGGAGAGTGCACCACAGGAATCAATTTTGTGCCATTTAAAATTGGAAATATTTGGCGTCGGTCGGGATTGAACCCGGTTCTCCAGATTCGCGACCTGACACTCAGGCACGCGGCCACGAAACCCCATATTTTAAACATATTTTGCTATTTTGTATTTGTAACAAAGCAATTACAGCACCCAAAAGAGTTCGTTTATATAGTTCGCTCGCCGAAACGAGAGAAACTCATTCTTATTGGTCGATAATGACAAATTTGAGGATTCAACTTCAAATTTATTTATTTTAAGGTTAGCGGTTATGAATGTCAAAATATCAAATCTCACTAAATAAATGAACACAAATGATCGTTAAGAATTTTATTTTCATATAATTATGAATTTAAAAGTAAGAATAAAAAGATTAAATTTTAAACACCGGGATAGAATAGAATTCACTAATCCAAAAATGAGTATTAGCTTAAACTTTTTTGCGAATCGTTAATTTTTATTAATCTAAATACATACCTACATATTTACTTATGCTGAAAACTGTATTGACTTCCTTTCCTATTGTTCTATTTACTCTTTCCTTTTTAAAACATTACTATTATTAATTTGAAATGATTAGTTCTTTAACAGTGATATTTACCTGTCAGTTACATACATTTAAATAACTGCGTAACCAAGGAGTTTTGTTTGTTTAAAGCGCAGGCTCCGGGATTTAAATTATAGATAATTGTATAAATTTATCAATAATATATGTAGAAAAAATATTAATGTAAATCTCTAAAAAATTTAATAATCTTTAATTTTTATAAAAAAAATAACATTAAAAGTATTTTTCTAAGAAAAACCATTTTGAGCTTCAAGTAAAGTGCCATTTTCTGTTATCTGATTTACACCAAAATCTAATGGGCTCTTTCTATAATAGAAAAAGTTCGAAATACAAAGTTTCAAAATTTTCTGAATGATAGTATTTGAGTGGAGGATCCACACATACATACATACACACACACACACCCACACACACACACACACACCTACACACACACACACACCTACACACACACACACACACACACACACACTCACACACACACAGACACACACACACACACACACACACACATATGCACACAAACATCATCATGAAAATGTTAAAATTGGTTTCTAGGGACCTTAAAACGTGCTCATTTACCAAAATCTCGATATGCGATTTTTAGCACGATCCCTGTACCTCCCTTATCAAGGGTAGCGGGAAGTAAAAATGACATAAAAGGCGAAAAATATAAAAAATCGTATAAATAACTCATTTCACAATTGTTAAGCATTTTGTTGGAAAGACTGGGCCACTCCACTCCGCGTCGTGACTAATTATTATAGTCAAAAGTAGCAGTATCCAGGACTTTCGCTCTTTGCATACTCAATCTTACCTGTTTCGACCACTCAGTGTGGTTGTACCCTGTGATATCACTAGATACTACATGATAGCACGACCAGTTTTGCAATTACCACAAGTGGGAATAGGAACCTGATAAACCAAAGTGGATTCACTTCGGCCTTTAGCAAATTATATAATAAAATCATCCCTGCCGTTACCGTTCAATAAATACTCGATAACACGATATAGTACCCAGACATATATAAACTAAAATTATCTATTATTTTAGGCCACGTGATTTTTATTCCAGAGAATTACAAAATTTATAAAATAATTAAATTTTACAATCAAAACGTTTTATACAAATTATTACACAACTTTGAAATTATTATTTAAAAATTTAATAAATAATAACATAACATACTTATAATAAAGGTATTGCTTATAAGTATGTAAAAAATGAAGTTAGTACTTATATTTAGATGAAAGACGCAATCACCATCAGTTTAATAGAGAGCGTAAAATGAGGAAGAACAAAATTTTCATTTTGATTGTTCATGCACATATAACATTTTCGTGAGATCCTGAAAATCAAAAATTAGGTTAGTGAACCAAAGATGTAGCTAGGTAATAGGGCGAGATTACATTAATGTCTTTATAGGCCAGGTCTCACTTCCATAGATCATAGCCGGCCTTAACAATGTTTTCCCATTGGCTGCTCCAACAATGTTTCGGTCTTTTATAATTTAATAATTCTCATATATAGGCATTGGAACACCAGGCTCCAAATTAATTCAACGTCTCTGTATCTGCTCCGAGCTCCTCGTGTTAATTTTCAATACTTTGAATTTCAATCCATTTGGCCTTTCAGAAAGTGATATGGCATCAATTTACGAAATTCGTCGATAAAAGCTATTTGCAGTCATGAAAAAGTTGTTGTCGTTGTCTTGTCCATTTTGAAAAATTTTAGAAGAAATTTCGTTTCGGTAATAACTCAAATGAAAAATTGATAAAGTGCAAAGAAACAGAACAAACATCCGCCTCACCTGCCTAGACCTGTACTGGTCCCTGGATGCTGTCATTCTCTTAGATACTAAAACTGTGCTGGAAACAGATATTCTAAGTAACATCGCATATATGATGAACCAAGCTGCACATATATATTTTCGCAAGATCTTGAAAGTCAAAAAATTAGGTCATGGCACCAGAGATATAACTAGGTAATAGGGCAGAGATGATATATGTCATCTTCCAGCTGTCGTTTTCTAGATAGGTGCCAATGTAATGGTACCTTTACCGATTCTGGCTGAATCACAAAGTTTAGCTGTAAGCAGTCGAAGAACGACAGCATCCAGGGACCAGAACAGGTCTGGGCAGGTGAGGCTGATGTTTGTACTGCTCCTTTGCTCTTTGTCAAATTTTCACTTGAATTTTTACCGTAGTGAATTTCTTCTAAAGGTACATTCACAAATGAAAATTAGGTTTAGATTTATGGGTTATATTTTAGATTTAAAGACTTTGGCCGCATATTATGTAATGACTCCATTCACACTTCAGAATTTAGTTTCCCTAAATCCAAATCATAAAGCTAAATATTGCAAGTTCCAAACTTTAGGTTTATGATTTAGTTTGACGTCACAAACTTCACCAATGAGAACGAGTCTGAAACGACATAGATATATACACTCATCTTTATTCAGTATTCACTTGGTGGATTCAGCTTCTTAAACAAATGCGAGATCATGGAGACTGTCAAAACTTAATTTCTGAAATATAACCAGTAATGCCAAAAGACTGAAAGTTTCACGGCGCACGGGTATCTGTTAAGTATTGCTCTCCGATATTTTAATCTTGTTTTTGAAGCATTTACATAGATGTCTGTGCATATCAAAACTAAATTAGAGTTAATTTAAAATTACATTTATGAATGACTTTTTTAAACCTAAACAAAAACCATAAAGCTAATTTTCATTTGTGAATGCACATTAAAGTTTTTCAAAATGAACAAGACAACGAGGACAATTTTTTCATGACTACGAATACCTGTTATCGATGAATTTTGTAAATTGATGCCAAATCACTTTTTGGAAGGGACAAATCGATTTAAATCCAAAGTATTGAAAACTAACATGAGGAGCTTAGATCAGATACAGAGACATCGATTTAATTTGGAGGTCGGTGCCAACTTGAGAATTATTAAATTATAAAAGAGCGAAACATTGGAGAAGCAGCCAAAGGGAAAGTTTTTAAAACAGTGGTAAAGAAAATGAATGCATGTTGGAAAAGACACGGAAAGATAGGATAAGGAATGAGAGAATAAGGGAAATGGCTCAAGTGATAGATAGATAGAAAGATACAAGAAAGGCGATTACATTGGTTTGGACATGTCATGAGAAGAGATGAAGAATATATTGGAGGAAGAAAAATGAACAGCTTACTAGTAGAAGGTAGAAGTAATAGAGGAAGACCAAAGAGAAGATGGAAGGACTGCACTGCGGAAGACTTGAGAGAAAAAGAACGAATGAGAACGACACACCACACAAAACAAACATGAGTGGAAGAAGAAAATCAAGAATAACAACCCCTAACGAATGGGAAAAGCTAAAGAAAAAGAAGAAGAAGAAAATAATACATACATAATTTATGACTAAATGGTTTACCTCATTGTCTGGACGTCTCTTCTTATATCATATATACATAAGGCGGTTGTATGTACTGCTCCTTTGAATTCTTTCATTTATGTAGATAATTTCTTCTAAAATTTTTCAATATGGGCAAGACAACGAAGGCAAATTTTGAAAGTGAATGCGAATAGCTTATCGATGAATTTATAAATCACTTTTTGAAAAAACCATATCGATTGAAATCCAGAGTATTGAAACTAAAATGCGGAGCGCGGAGCAGACAGGGAGACGTCGAGTTGATTTGGAGGCCCGTATTGCAGTGTCTACAAATGAGAATTATTAAATTATGGAGTTTCGTGGATAACAACCCCTAACGAATGGGAAAAGTTAAAGAAAAAGAAGAAGTAGAAAATAATACATGCATAAACTAAATAGTTTACCTCATTGTTTGGACGTCTCTTCTTATACTCTATATATGAGGCGGTTGTATGCACTGCTCCTTTGAAATTTTTCATTTGCGTAGAGAATTTCTTCTAAAAATTTTCAATATGGACAAGACAACGAAGGCAAATTTTGAAAGTGAATGCGAATAGCTTATCGATGAATTTACAAATCACTTTTTTGAAAAAATCATATCGATTGAAATCCATAGTATTAAAACTAAAATTCGGAGCGCGGAGCAGACAGGGAGACGTCGAGTTGATTTGGAGGCTCGTATTCCAGTGTCTACAAATAAGAATTATTAAATTATGGAGTTTCGTGGCCGTGTGCCTGATCACACTCTCCATATCAGCAATGCATGCCCGTGAGGTGATGCCTGTAAACGCCTGCAAAGTCTCAATATGTCATCATCATTACCGATATTTGTGTTTAAAATAGATTGGCACATCCACTAATTGATAATACGCCTTGATGATATACTTATTTATTTAAATTGTGAAAGATGGGGTGTGTCTGAGTATCTGGTAGCAAATTTGGGGAACAGGGTTCGATCCTGACCGACGCCAAATATTTTGAATTTTAAATGGCACAAAATGACTCATGTGGTTCATTCTCCACGCCTTGCGATGAGTGCCCGTGAGGTGACGCTTGGTAAACGCCCGCACGATACAAATATGTTATCATCATTATCGAAATCTCTGTACAAAACAGATTGGCACACCTAGCAATGGGTAATATGCCGTGATGATATATTTATTTATTAAAAGTAGGTATAAAACAATATGTATGGGGTCTCGTGGCGGCGTGCTTGAGTGTCTGGTCGTGAATCTGGGGAACCGGGTTCGATCCTGACCGACGCCAAATATTTCAAATTTCAAATGGCACAAAATTGACCCCTGTGGTGCACTCTCCACGCCCTGCAATGAGTGCACGTGAGGTGATGCCTGGTAAACGCCCGCCCGATACAAATATGTTACCATCATTACCGAAATCTGTGTAAAGCAGATTGGCACACCCAGCAATGGGTAATATGCCGTGATGATATATTTATTTATTTAAAGTATAAAAGAATATGTATGGGGTCTCGTGGCCGCGTGCCTTAGTGTCTGGTCGCGAATCTGGGGAACCGAGTTAGATCCTGACCGACGCCAAATATTTCAAATTTTAAATGGCACAAAATTGACCCCTGTGGTACACTCTCCACGCCCTGCAATGAGTGCACGTGAGGTGACGCCTGGTAAACGCCCGCACTATACAAAAATGTTACAATCATTACCGAAATCTGTGTAAAGCAGATTGGTACACCCAGCAATGGGTAATATGCCGTGATGATATATTTATTTATTTAAAGTATAAAAGAATATGTATGGGGTCTCGTGGTCGCGTGCCTGAGTGTCTGGTCGCGAATCTGGGGAACCGGGTTCGATCCTGACCGACGCCAAATATTTCAAATTTTAAATGGCACAAAATTGACGCCTGTGGTTCACTCTCCACGCCCTGCAATGAGTGCACGTGAGGTGACGCCTAGTAAACGCCCGCACGATACAAATATGTTACCATCATTACCGAAATCTGTGTAAAGCAGATTGGTACACCCAGCAATGGCTAATATGCCGTGATGATATATTTATTTATTTAAAGTATAAAAGAATATGTATGGGGTCTCGTGGTTGCGTGCCTGAGTGTCTGGTCGCGAATCTGGGAAACCGGGTTCAATCCTGACTGACGCCAAATATTTCAAATTTCAAATGGCACAAAATTGACCCCTGTGGTGCACTCTCCACGCCCTGCAATGAGTGCACGTGAGGTGACGCCTAGTAAACGCCCGCACGATACAAATATGTTAGCATCATTACCGAAATCTCTGTACAAAGCAGATTGGCACAGCAATGGGTAATATGCCGTGATGATATATTTATTTATTTAAATTATAAAAGAAAATATATACTTTAAAACTAAATAGTTTACCTCATTGTCAGGACGGCTCCTCCTATATCCTTTCTTGTACTTTATCGCGTTTTGCCTCCTGAGGCGCGTAGTGGGGGTGACATCGTTGGGGGTGATATGGTCCTCCATTACTTCTTCTAGGTTTTCGCCATTATTCTTGGCTTTTACCTTGAAAAGCCTTCTGTAGCAAGCGTATGCTGCTACAGATACTGCTATAATTGCAGTATTTAACAAAACTGTATCAACTTTGTAGTACCACTTCATGTTGAAATCCAATGTGATTTTACATATATGTAGTTACTATGGTTTTTATAAAACAATTATTATAACTACAATATATTATTGTTGCTAGGTGACATAGGTTAGAGATACATACATTATTGAGCAAATAAATAATATCATCTTCATCTACTGCACGATATATAAGTTATTTATATAGAGTAAGTCCGGGAGAGTTGACCCACAATTCAAAAAATTCTTTGCATTTATTTGTTTTTTACAATAAAATTTTAAACTCTTAATTAGAAAAAAAATGAAGCAAAAGAAGTTATATTTTTCAATTTTTCTGCCAACGAAAAGCTTCCTTGTTTTCACATATTAACAATTAAAATCACACATGTTGTAATTTTCATGGATCTATTTTTTTCTTAAAAAACGCATTGAACCCAAAATTTCGTTTTCTTAGTGCACTGATAATCTTCATCCTAACTCATACACTAATTTCATCTTCTGAACGGCATCTCAAGCATTAGTTTACCCTGTGGCACAATACTGTGCCCCGGTGTGGTGCAAGAGCTCTCACGTATTGTTATAGTGTTAGAAGTAGGCTGCAGTCTGCAGTGTATTGAATGTTGTTGTCATAGCATTACTGAAGAAATACTATGTGTCATATAAGATTTTGCCTTGATTGAATAAATAGTATTTACTCACTTTGGTTTTTCTTTTTACCTTTAACAATGACGCCCGAACAAAGTGAAAAATGCCAAATCGAAATATGTTTAAATCCACAAGAGGAAGTGCTAAATTGGATTCAGTGCGACATTTGTCAAAAATGGCAGCATTATTTTTGCTTGGGTTGGCGAGAAGACAGAGTCGTCGAAAACCATATGTAACTCCTGTTCAAATATCACAAATAATAAATTCGTACAAATTGAAACGTCAATTCAAAAATTGACAGAAAATATGAATATTCTAACTACGGCTTTGGCGATTTTAATGGATAAAGTACATATAGAATCTCCAACGACAAATGTTGCATCCAATGGACCTAATATTTCTGAAAAGAAAATTCAAGCAAGTACCGAACTCTCTATTAAATGCATTTTGGATTGGTCTTTACCACAATTTTTTGGCAACCCCGAAGAAAATCCTAAATTATTTATTAATAAATGTACCGATACATTTGAAGCTAATAATTTGAAAAAGCACATGTGGGTGTCGATGACTTCAAGTCGTTTTAGGTCATCGGCATTAAAATGGTGGCAATCTATTCAGACATGTGCAGAAGTTGTGACAATTTTAAAACTATGTTTCTGTCAAGATTCGACAACGAGCTATTTATTAATGAATTAAAAGTTAAATTAAGAACGGTTCGGCAGGACTTACATCAAGATAGTGAAGAATTTATAAGAAATAAATTTCTTCTACACAAAAGACTCTACCCGGATGAAACTTTTAATACAACGCAACAGGTGATTATCGGTCTAATGAAACCTCAACTTAAACCTTTTCTACGCACTGCCCACATCTTGACAATAGAAGAATTTATTAGCACTACAAGACAGATAGAAAACGATCTGAAAATAGAGAAGATGTCAGTTCCATCTACTCAAGAACCGAAACGTATAATCTGTTACCGATGTAATGTGGAAGGCCACTACAGGAATAATTGTCCGGAGAACTTACCTCCAGAGACATCAGGAAAATTTGGCAAATTAGAAGGTTACCAACAGGGAAACATGTAGTTTGGAACTGAAAACGAGGCACCAGCTACAATGTTTTCCAGAGCAGCCCTCAGATAGATAAGTTACCACATCATTATAATATATGTAATTTAGAAACTGATGTTAAATGTAAACCTACAATCCTTTTAAATATAAAATGTCATTTTGTTAAAACATTGTTAGACACTGCAGCTGATGATAATTTCATTGATTCTAAATTAGTAAAAAAAATTAGACTTACAGGTAAACAGAAATATGAACATAAAATTAGGCATTACAGATTTTCACGTTTCATCTACTGAGATATGTGACGTTACACTGACAGTTGACAACAACATGATTGAATTTAAAGCAATCGTAAGGTCGATGTGCACTACAACAACACCATGAGAATCATATCAGGAACCCTTAAGTCCACTCCAGTACCCTGGCTCCACGCACTCACCAACATAGCTCCACCAGACTTAAGGCGCCAACAAGCCACTGTTCGTGAATGGGAAAAACTACAAGACCCGAAACAACCCATAAACTTACCAATCCATGAAATACTAGATAACTCACCAAACCGCCACCTTAAATCCCGGAAGCCAATCTGGCAAGATAAAACCCTAAACCAGTCTGAGACCTATCATATAAAAGAAGCCTGGAAAACAAGATGGACAACCAATCACCATCTTAAACAAACAACTACGAGGACCCAACCGTCCCTCTACCAGGAATGCAATTGGCGAGGAGAACGGGGTGCAGCCTCAACCGCTTCAGAACTGAACATGCTAATTTCTCATCCATGCTCTATAAATAGGGGACTATCAGACACAAAAGAATGCGACTGTGGAACCCCAGAACAAACTGTAGACCACATAGTCCGCGAATGTCCAAAAAGAAGATTCCAAGAAGAATGGAACGAAATCCTAAAAGCCACACCCACTGCCGTCGACTGGATAACATCCCTTGATATCGACTTATAATCCCTAATCTCTAGTCTCTCTCTATTAAAGTAGTACTGTATATTAAGTTTTTTACTTTATTTTATATTTTATGTTATTGACTTAAGTGACACCTGTATGCCTGATTTTGTAGATTGCCATACGATAAATAAAAACAGGGACCGGAAACCGAACCGACCGTTCCGAACCCACCTTTTTTGTGAACCTGAACCAGAACCCGAACCTTAGTTAATTTGGCCGACGTGAACCCGAACCGGAACTAAACCCACTATTTTCGGGTTCAAAAAACCGGGTTCACTGAACATGTTTTTACTTCTGTCATATAGTAGCAAATAGGATTAGTTTTGTACTGAAATAATTACCTTTAAACAAAACCTACATTTTTATTATTTTATTTCATTATTTGAAGATGAGGAAAATTTATTTGAAAGCTCGTGAAAGATAATAAAAAAGCCCAAGCAGAAATATTTAAATTAAAATAAACCCAACTTACAAATACACATTTTTAAAAAATTATGAAGATCCAAAGACTTTCAAATACTGCTAATTATATTTGAGAGGAACAAAATTTGTTACACTCTGTGACGTTATGCAAATTGAGTCAGAAGTTAGGTACACAAGTTAGTCTGGAACAGGCATTTTCTGCACTGAAATTCTTTTTGTAAATTCTACGACCAAATATGTCTGAAGAAATATCAGATTAAATGAAAATTTATTTAGAAAATAAATTTATTGGTACGGATATATTTAATGTAAACAATTGTTTTTGTTTTTCAGTTTTATTATTAACCATACTTTTACTAGTATGTAAAATTGCTTTATCTTAGACACATATTTTTTTTATTTTTCGAACCTGAATCGGAACTGAATCGGTACTGAACCAGCTAAAACTACATTTTCTGAACCCGGACCGAACCTGAACCTAATTTTATTTTCATTTCTGAACCTGAACCCAAACCCAACCCATTTTTCTGCGGTTTCCGATCCCTGAATAAAAATAAAAATAATCTTCTGACGACGATAAATTTATACTGCTCAATTTTTAAATTATTATCTTCATTTCAAATTTACTATTTTCGCTTCCAAGGTCAGTTTTAAATTTCTCTCCATCCACTATCCTCTATTTGAGCGTCCAGTAAGTTCATAATTAGTAATTATAGTGGGTTATCTATACCTTGATTTTTTGAGCCAGTTATCCCAAATGGTCAAGCGAGATAGCTCACATCTGTACAATAACACGTACAGCCAAACTTGTTTATTTATTGGAAGAACGCACGGTGCAAATATTTCATCATTACCGATATATGTGCACAAAGCAGATTGGCACACAAAGCAATGGGTAATAAGCCGTGATGATATATTTATTTATTTATTTTAAGAAACAATACCTGTAGATTTATATAAAATGCTCGAAGGACCAATAGACTTTAAATAGTAAATAACGAAAACTCGCAAAGTTGAGATTGTGGTGACTATCTAAAACAATTAAAGGAGCACTGACCTTGACTAGGAGAAACAGAATATGACTAGGAGGCAGGATCTCGACGGGACTTGAATGACTGGATGAATCCTGCAGACGGTACTCGGCGGCAGGAAGTTCAGGAAACATGAGGCCTCACTTGGTTGTGAGGCTGGCAAAGAGACGCCACCAGGGGCGCAGGGATGGATACTGGCTGGAGCACCTGCAGGAGGCACCCGAGGGGAGGGAAATGTAGAAGTAGGGCGTAACTCGCCGGGTGAAAGCCGCCAAGTGGCGATAGCACGGTAGGTCCGATCTGTAGACTTGACTAGGGTTGTCCGCTGTTTAGTACAAGAGCGGTCTCGGAGCACAAACACAAATGCACTTTACACTTACACCTTTCCTGAAATATGAATTTGCCCTACTACTCAGTAAAACACGATGTCAATAGAATTGGATTTAATTTTATTTTTATTTTTTTAAAAAACCTATCAACAGGATTAAATCCCAATTACAGAGAGGTTTACATACACAAACATCCATGCCTTAGTGGGATTCGAACCCAGGACCCCTAGCATACTCATGACTGAGAGCCGTTGCTCTAACCATTGAGCCACCGGAGCCGACTAAACATCAAGAAATATATTTAAGGCCCAAAAAGAAGCCCAAAATGAAAGAATGATGAAAGACTCGAGGAGTTAAATGAAAATACGTCTGAACCTTTACTTGGCTCGTTACCAACTTGTTTATACTTTTGTTATGAATATTTTCATCGCTATGAAGCTTTTCATTGTTGCATTCCTTTCTTTACAGATGCCTGTGATTTTTAACAAAATAACAATACATAGCTAACTTTAGCTTTAAATTAAATAAAATAACAAAATATGTTAGTCGCTTACCAGCTACTCCGATAGTTGTTTTTGACAGTCACCACAATACCTGACTTTTACAACTTTACAATACCTATCCTCATTACAAGGAATTTACTTTTAATTTTTTGAACCATAGTATAGTACGTGTTTCATTGAACATCTTTGTGACACCTCTTGTACCTAATAGCATTTTTTCTCTTCACACATTGTTCCCTTTTTATCTTCTTCGTTATCATCAGTGGATAAGATTTTCTTGAAGCAAAATATTGTTGCTACAAGAACTACTAAAATAGTAGCATGTAGTTAAATAACATCCAGCTTGCAATGCCATGTCATGAGGCGCAGGAGGCGCGCGCCTGAGCCCGGGCCTGTCAGGGGCCGTACACGGACCATTTTATTGAGTTTATTTTTTTACAAATTTTAATTTATATCTTTAGAACTGCAACTGATCAGACTAAGTATATTTTACGGAAAAGAATTTGGCTAGGAATACGTGTATTCTTGTTATTTGCTATCTTTTATTCAGCGATGAAAAGGAAATAGTATATTACGAACAGAGCTGGAAAGTGTTTCATTGTCATTACTGTCGAGGACGAATATATACTGAGTTTACATGCAGTTTTGAAACCGTTTTGAAAACGTTTTTAGTTTTGAAAACTCCATGTATACAGTGTCAAAACGGTTTTGAATTATCTCAAACCAAAACTAAAATTCATGGGTTGGACTTGAAAACTAGTTTCAAAACTACTCATGTAAACACTTAAAATTCAGTTTCGATACTACGCATGCGTACAGAGCATAACGTTTTTGTTGCTTTGTGTTACTAACCTTCAAATAAACTGACAGTTATGTAGTTTTAGTGCGTAGTGGTACGAAGTATAAAAAATAATTGGAATAATAGCAAAACGAAGTATTTGGAGTGAAGAGGATCTGTCAGTTACATCAGCTAATTACGCATGCGCCGAAACTGATTTCAAGTCAATTTTTAAACTTGTTTTGAAAACTGCATGTAAACAGTTTTGCATAATTTTGACTGAAAACTGAAACCATTTTCAAAACTGCATGTAAACGTAGTAATTAGTGGTGGGAACCGGTTCCGGTTCGGTTCGGTTCCGGTTCCAAAATTACCCGGGTACCCGGTTATTTCAATATGTAATTACCCGGTTCTCGGTTCCGAATCCGAAACTGCCCGGTTCTCGGTTCTGGAACCGAAACTACCCGGTTCTGGAATCGATACTACCCGGTTCTCGGTCCTAGAACCGAAACTACCCGGTTCTCGGTTCTGAAATCGAATCTCATCGGTTCTCGGTTCTGGAATCGAATCTCATCGGTTCTCGGTTCTGGAATCGATTCTCATCGGTTCTCGGTTCTGGAATCGAATCTCATCGGTTCTCGAATCGAATCTCATCGGTTCTCGAATCGAATCTCATCGGTTCTTGGTTCTGGAATCGAATCTCATCGGTTCTCGGTTCTGGAATCGAATCTCATCGGTTCTCGGTTCTGGAATCGAATCTCATCGGTTCTCGGTTCTGGAATCGAATCTCATCGGTTCTCGGTTCTGGAATCGAATCTCAACGGTTCTCGGTTCTGGAACCGAAACGTATCGGTTCCCGGTTCTGGGACCGAAAAAGGATGAATCTCGATTATGAAGCTAATAAAATGTACATTACAATCCGTGAATTAGATTTACGTATTATGAATCAATATGTTATGATGAATAAGTTAATTATTTTGAAAGATATTTTTTTAAAATTATTAAATAGGAACAGGTAAACAATTTAGGAAAGTTGGTATCAGATATTCTTATAAACTGATATAATGCAATTCTCTGAAGAACACGTGCAAAAACCAGGTACTTTTTCCCCGACTGCACGACTGGTGTTTGTTTAAATTTCTATAGGTTTTGTGCTTTGTAGCCCCTTTCGGTTTCTTTTAATCTTAAAGTTAATTCAATTAGGCATTTTAAAATAATAACCAATTTTTTTTACAAATTATGAGGCACGCTATTTTCACTTCGAAATTTATTAAATGTGTTATGAAATCCAGAAAATAAGAAATATTAATTTATATTACATAACTGAGAGATCAAAATGTAAAGATTAGAACAGAATGTATAAGTAGGTATAAGTGAAATTCTTGGAAATATCTATTGCTTTATCCCTTAAATTTTATGGCCGCTATTGTCATTACGTAGGTACCGTTATTTGAAAATATAACTCAAGGTCAAGTTATTGAAATGAACCATTTTGAATGAAAATTGAAAATATAATATGAAACTGAAATCTGCATTTATTTACTATATTATGTGGTTACATTTTTATTTTTAGCATCCTCTTGCCTTTGGTGTAATAATATTTACACATCATTACAGATATTTTCAATTAAATTACATATACTTTTTTTTTAATATTGTTCAATAATATTTCTCAGAAAATGTTTATTTCTCAAGAATGACGAGGCTAATTTAAAATTATAATTGATTATTCCATAACTCGGATCCGAAGTTCGATTTCACTGCCCGGAACTGGAACCGAAGATCGATTCCACTACTCGGAACCGAAGATCGGTTCCACTACCCAGAACCGGAACCGAACATCGGTTCCACTACTCGGAACCGGAACCGGAACCGAAGATCGGTTCCATTACCCGGAACCGGAACCGAAAATCGGTTCCACTACTCGGAACCGAAGATCGGTTCCAGGAACCGGGTATCCGGGTACCCGGATAGTATTGGAACCGGGTACCCGGTTCTAAATTTTTCCGGTTCTTGACAGCACTACTAGTAATAGATAACCAAAGCGCGAAGCGCCGATATTTGCTATAGCCCGAAATATAATGAAACTTTTCACCGAGGTTTGTATACTATTTTATTGACAATCGAAAATTAATAATGAGTAATTGATATTTAAATAATAATAACAATCTAACATCAATAAACGAATGGTCTGAGATTTAGTGTCCGACCGAAACTAGTTTTTATCATCGAAACAGAAACCGAATTTCGGTGTCATTCTCAGTTTCGGCCGAAACCATAATCGAAACTACCTTTTGTGGTAATTCGTTATTGCGTTTTTTTTAAATTTGAGCCTATGTTTTTGTAAATTTTAACAAGTTTGCAGAGCGCATGTATTTTAAAAAGCCCTTATTCGCTAAACGAAGTTTAATTGTCCTTAGAAAATCAACAAAGAAAAGTATCACAAATTTTCTACTGTATATATATATATATATATATATATATATATATATATATATATATATATATATATATATATTTTAGTCAATAGGGCGCGAGCAGACACGTGACTCGAGGGACCTTGACGTGCTTAGAATCAGCTGATTTGTGTGCGCATGTCATGTTGACAAAAACAATATCATGTTGACAAGATTAATGTTTTTACTTATTTTGATTTTAAACTGCCAAAATGTTATTATTTTTAATTACATGTGTTTTACCGCATAAAAATTGTAAAATATTAACATTTTAGCAATTCAAAATCAAAATAAGTCAAAATATTGGTCTTGTCAAATTGACACTGTTCTTGTCAAAATGACATGCGCACACAAATCAGCTGAACACAAGCAAGTCAAGGTCGCTCGAGTCACGTGTCTGCTCGTGCCCTATGATGGTGTCTTGGAAAAAATTATGATTTAATTTTATGAATTAATTGTATTTTATTTTTCATTTTTTTTTGTCTATATCTGGAACATAAATATTTCAAATTTGTTATTTACTTGTGAATATGATTGATACTTGTACAATATCACAAAATATAAGCAATAATTAAGTTTTTTTAGTGCTGATATAATTATAAGTTTACCCGTAGTTTCTTTTCTATAAATAGCTCATTTTTTTGTGAAGGATAAAATTTGATACGCTGTAAAAACTGATTGAAAATGGTTTAGTTTAGACATTACCTTGCACTTTTAACCATTACCTACTTATACAAAAAGCATAATTAGTTTTTCACATACCTATTTATATCGTATATGAGAACATATTAATTGGTTAATAGTGACGTCTTTATGTTTGTGTACCTGTCGTAAGAAAATAAATATAAAAAGTGTTTAAATAAATACCAAATTTAAACTATTATTCATTTATTAGTATAGTCGTTTACGTCCAAACCAAATAAACTGAAAGTTTGAAAATTCATTTAAAAATTGTGAAGAAACAAGAAACCAGTTACATAATAAAAGAGGTAAAAACGGTTTTGTATACAATAAAAGTTGCATATAAAATGGTTATAAAACATTTTATTATGTTTTTAGTTTCTTCCCAATTTTAAAAAGAAATTTCAAAATTTCTGTTTGTTTATAGCAATAGACCTTTTCAATTTAACGGCTATCTTTTTTTATAAATAGTAAGAACATAGCGCGAACAACTGCCAGTTGGTCTGTTAAATGAAACGACAAAAATATTGCAGTCATTAAAATACCTGTACTCTCGGTGAAAATTTATCTCGTTATACATTTTAGCTCCAATAAAAGCTTTTCCGAGATGTTTTTTAAAGTTATCACAATTTACGTCAAATTTTTTTAGAAACAAACGTCATAGATCTCAATTGCTCTTATTATGCGCAGATCCCTATTGCGCATATTCTGTATCTCTTTAAATTGAAAAGGTGTATAGCATAACATTTGTTTTCTTTTTTCTGATTTTCAGAAATTATTAATAAACAGCAAACATCAATCTGACTTATGGAAAATAAATTCCGTATTCTTCGATAACTATTTCCATCACAATAATTCTTTATAATAATGATATTTTTCTTATGGGAATAAACATTTACAGGTCTATTCAGAAACAAAAATTTAAACAGTGTTTAACTTACACACTGTTTAAAATAGTCAACGTTGATTAAAATAATATTCATTCAGAAACATGGTAACTAAATATTTAAACAGTCTCTAAAATAAACACTGTTTAAAAAATCAAGACTCCAAAAATGCGAATTGGGACGCAAATTCAATTATTATATCTGTCATAATTAGACAGCTACACGTTGAAATGATGTAAAATGGATGAAAGCAAAAAAAGAAAACGGTCTGAAAATTGGAAGTTAGAGGAGAAAAACTATTTATTAGAATTGTATAAAGATAAATTGGTAGTAATTGAAGATAAGAATGTGGGGAGTTATATAAACAAAAAGAAAAATTCATGCTGGGAATTAATATATCAAAATTTTTCGTCAAAATTTGGTCAAAAACGGACATTGGGACAAATTAAGGATGAGTGGAGGAGAATAAAGACGGGAGCAATTAAAAGAGTGAATAAAGTATGTAATATATATAAAAATCACATTTAAAAATGTGTTATACTTAGTAAATATATTTCAGGATAAAAATAATAAGAAGAAAACCGGTGGCGGTACATCGACGGACGAGACCACAGACATTGATTGGCAAATTTATGACATTTTAAAAGACCAATTTGTAAAAGACACCAATTATTATGATGACGATAGAATGGACGATATAGACATACACAACGAACCTCTGACTAACACACAGACAAACAATGACACGATTTCGGACACTACCTTAAATTTAATTGAAAATTCTAGTTATGAAGAACAAGAAAATTGCGAAGTAATTATACATTCAAGCATTGAACAAGAAAATCGCGAACCGGCCTCATTTTTTGAAATAAATACGAGTACAGACATAAATTTAATAGACGATAACGGTACAATTAAACCCCCGCCAAGAATGAGTAGACAAAAAAAAGGAAATGCAAAGACCTTTCTGAATATGAATCAAAATTATTGGAGTGGAATGTTACCAAAATTAAAGAAAATATAAATTTTGCTAAGGAACTTCACGAAGTTAAATTGAAATATGAAGAAAAGAAACATGAAGAGGAAATGAAATTGCTGCAGACCCAAAGAAAATATTGGGAGTTAAAAATACAGAAAGAATTTAAAATGTAAAAAAAATACGTTTAAACAATTAACAAATATGTAACTTATAGGAATACAATTCATAAAACGTTAAATAAGACTCTTTATTCAACTAATTAAAATTTAAATTAATATATTCCGTTCTATAAACATGGCCTCTTAAATTTGGTCGCTGGGGAGCATTTCTAATATGATTAACATCTAAGTTTTCCTCATCATTCCAGTTCTCTTCTTCATTCAGTAGTTTGGCAATATTATGTAAAACTGCCAATGCAACAATTGCAATTTTAGAAATATCCAATGAAATTGTAAACCCTCTATTTAAAATTCTGAATCTTGATTTCCACTGGCCAAAAGTTCGTTCTATTAAATTTCTTGTGCGTATATGCGCTGTATTATATCTCTCTTGTGCTGCTGATGTGGGCTGCAACACCGGCGTCAATAAATAGTGTGTACATGCATAACCACTGTCGCCTAATAAAATTCCTTCTATTTCCCCATTTTCAAATTTGCGACGTAATACACATTCATTCCAAATACGTGAATCATGCGCGCTACCCCGCCACCTGGCCACTATGTTTGTAAATTTGCAGTTGCTAGAGCAAATAGCCTGTACATTTATACTGTAGTAGCCTTTTCGGTTAATGTACAGTGCAGCGTTTGGTCCTACTGGTTTCTTTATTTTTATATGGGTATAATCTATTGCACCGATAATGGACGAACAACCAGCAATATTGTAAAAATGACGCATGTCGCTTTCTTGGTCTTGCCGTGAAATAGGAAATTTAATAAACCTCTCTCGTTTACCTGCCAAAGCGCAACATACTTTTCTAATGATACGCGACATTGTTGGTTGAGAAAATCCATGCAGATCTCCTGCATCATCTTGAAATTGACCTCTTCCAAAGTATCGCAGAACTGAGAGTAGTTGCAGTTCTGTATTTATAGGTCTCCCTCTAAATGAAGTCGGCTTTATTTCATCTCGTATTAAATCACATATAAAATTTACCCCCAATTTTGAAAATCTATATTTTTCTCTGAAGTCTTCATCACTATAATTTCGAAACGGTCTTTTCTATTTAAATAAAGTCTAATTCGTGGATGTTCATTTTCATTTAACTCCCTAACTTCTTCAATATTTTCTAATACTTCGTCAATGTCACTCATTTTGACAAATTTAAACTACCCCTACACCTTGTTTAAATTTACATGTTTAAATTGCTGTTTAGCTACGACGACTAAGATGAAAAAGTGTCTCTGAATGAGTAAAATGCGTTTAAACAGGGTTACTAAGGATAAACACTGTCTAAATTAAAACAGTGTTTAAATATTTAAACAGTGTCTAAAAAAAGTAGTCTCTGAATACAAAAATGAACGAAATGTCAAATTTAAACAGTGTTTAGCTTAAACACTGTTTAAATTTTTGTTTCTGAATAGACCTGTTATTATTTAAATAGTTAAATAGTTAAAAAAATAACGGAGCTGCAGTCACTTCTTGTTAAAATTTTATTGAAAATTAAACATATACCAACGTTTCGATCACAGTTTGATCATCATCAGGGTCTGTTTTATATGTGGTGATGTATGCGTGTCTTGTTGATTTAAATTGAATTCCATTTTCGACCTTGATACTCCGAAGGTGAAGATAAATAGTTAGGAATGATTCGACTGTAGAAATTATTAATATAGGGAAAAAAATAATGGAGCTGCAGTCACTCCTTGTTGAAATTTTATTGAAAATTAAACATATACAACGTTTCGATCACAATTTGATCATCATCAGGATCTGTTTTATTTGTGGTGATGTATGTGCGTCTTATTGATTTAAATTGGATTCCATTTTCGACCTTGATCCTCCAAAGGTGAAGATAAATAGTTAGGAATAATTCGACTGTAGAAATTGTGATCGAAACGTTGGTATATGTTTAATTTTCAATAAAATTTCAACAAGAAGTGACTGCAGCTCCGTTATTTTTTCCCCTATATTAATAATTTCTACAGTCGAATCATTCCTAACTATTTATCTTCACCTTCGGAGGATCAAGGTCGAAAATGGAATCCAATTTAAATCAACAAGACGCACATACATCACCACATATAAAACAGACCCTGATGATGATCAAATTGTGATCGAAACGTTGGTATATGTTTAAATTTCCATAAAATTTCAACAAGAAGTGACTGCAGCTCCTTTATATTTTTCCCTATATTAATTTATTATTTAATTTACAATTTACAAAAAAAAAAAAATTGACTGAATATGAATAAGATAATAGGTAGGTTCTATCGGTGTCAGAAATATTCTTACTAGAATAAGAATATTCTTAAAGCAATAGAACGTTCAGTAACAAATAACTGTCAAGTGCTGTCAAATAAAAAAATAAATACAATAGAACAGTGGCAGTGGCTATGTGTTATTTTTAGTTAACAACTAAAGATAACTTTGTATGTTTATTTTGGATCTTCGAAATGTTGCTATGCAAATATACAGAGATTATAATTTTGTAAAAATATATTAAATAATAAAAACGTAAAGGAGATATTTTTGTTGAGCGCAGTCTACTCTAAACATTCACAAATGTGACAGAAATGTACGCGCGACAGTCGCCCAGTAAAATTTTGAATTTATCTCCACTCTATACATCTTCCTACCAACGCTTCCAACTCCTGAAGTTGGAATGATTCGTAGGAATATTTCGATTTTTTTTGGCGCAAAAGAACGACCATTGATGTTCTACTAGAAGAAGTACGAAGATTTCTGACACCAATAGAACGTACCTAATATTGTTTTCTACAATGCCATAAGTCATGGCTATTGCTAGTAAATAACGGAACTTAAAATTATGAACAAACTAAAACCATAATAATAAATATAAGAACAGTTAAGTATACATCTTTAATTCTGAACAACTTTGCACTCTACAGTTTTTGCAGTAAAATGAACAGGACAACAGAAAATTGTATATTACAAAAATCCCATGTTACATCTCTATGTTCACCCTTAACCGCTGCCACCCGGTATGTAGATCACATGCTAATCCAAGTAACCACGGTGACAAAGCCGTTGGTTATATTATATTAACAACACACACTTCCTGTACAATAAATATCATCTATTAAATTATAAAGGAAACATAAACAACATTTGATGATCTTTTTATTGCCATTGTAATTAGAACGGATAGCATATGATATTTATTCATACAATTTATTATTTAATGAGCAATATTCTGCGAATATAAGAAAAGAATTAAAACGTTTTGATAAAACTCACATTTAATTTAGGCTATCCTATCTTAATTATTATTAAATGACGCTAAATTGAATAAAATATAAACAAATATTGCAATAATGAGGGCATAGATCAAGGACAATATATCACCGACAAACAATTTTTAAAACCCATAAGAAAAACAAACAGATGCGTATCTAGGATTTTTTAAAGGGGGTGTTGAAAATGTAAATAAATATTTTTTTTCTGAAACCGGAGCGAAAGTATTACCTATTTTCGCGCCAAAAATGGGACGCGAAAGTTGCATTTCCCTGACTAGTATTTTCTTATATTCTATTGTATTCTTATGAAAGTAATTTTTACCCTGTAATAGGACTCTGCTGGGTAATAAATATTATTATTATTATTTTACTGAATATAAATAATAGTTGTGTTTTGTACACTGTTAATCCTAGAACGTCTACTAAAGGAAGGAATCTCGTTGCAATTATTTGCATCACAAGACATTGCAAATGAACAGAAATGCAAAACTGACAGTAATTTTTTAGGTTTCGATTATTTACAATTTTTTTTCTGTTTATTATTAACTTTGAAATTAATTTTTATTATAATAATTATTACGATTGTAGGAAAGTAAAGAAGTTAAATATGGAACAAACACTTTTTTCTTATGAATATTCTTCCTCTAGTCACATACCAAATACAACTAACCCCCAAATTACTATTTCCAAATTATATATATATATATATATATATATATATATATATATATATATATATATATATATATATATATATACAGGGTGTTATATTTTAATGGACCCAGCAAATATCTCGCTTATTTATTAAGTTGGCAATTTTTTTCATATAACATGATTTATACAGGAACATGCAAGCTACTTGATGACGGATGTATATTCCTGATACCACTTCCGGTTTATGAGTAATTAATATCTACTTCGAAATTTCAAATGGAACATACTATATTTTTTTACAAATTTGAAAAGTGCATCAAATTTGCTTTACAATCATGTAAAATAATCCATATGTTACATTATTAAAAATTAAAATGGCGGGCACTTTTTATACACCTAATTGGAAAGAGAATAGTGAGCCATGACTGTGGCTTGAAATAAAACAATTAACTAAAACAATTGTAACTATTATTATTAAACGAAATAATTTTTTTTGTCATAATAATACAGAAAATAAGAATAAGGAACACAAGCCACAGTCATGGCTCACTATTCTCTTTCCAATTAGGTGTATAAAAAAGTGCCCGCCATTTTAATTTTTAATAATTTAACATATGGTTTATTTTACATGATTGTAAAGCAAATTTGATGCACTTTTCAAATTTGTAAAAAAATATAGTATGTTCCATTTGAAATTTCAAAGTAGATATTAATTACTCATAAACCGGAAGTGGTATCAGGAATGTACATCCGTCATCAAGTAGCTTACATGTTCCTGTATAAATCATGTTATATGAAAAAAATTGCCAACTTAATAAATAAGCGAGATATTTGTTGGGTCCATTAAAATATAACAGCCTGTATATATATGATGTTAATTAAAAAGCGGTCCATAGGCGTTTAACAAGGGAAATCAGTTTTTCCTTGTGCAAAAGTTCCCAATTAATTTTAGAGAAAAGTGTTTCAAATAAAAGTTGCAGATAATTAAATTATACAGCATCACTAAACAGATTTTATTTTGCATGTTTAGTAACCTGTAAAATCCAAATTGAAATTCTATAAATATTGCTCATTTGTAGTGATAACCATGGAATTTAAACAAAATTACAAAGAAATGCATATCTTTTGAACTGTCAGAAATTTGATTTTCAAATAAAAATTACTGATAATTATATTCTTCCCTAAATTCTTAAAAATATTTTGTTTTTATAACGGTATGCAATTCTTTGTAATTTTGTTTAAATTTCATGGCTATCACTACAAATGAGCAATATTTATAAAATTTCAAATTGGATTTTACAGGTTACTACATGGAAAATAAAATCTGTTTAGTGATGCTGGTGTAGAATTTAATTCTCTATAACGTTTATTTGAAATATTTTTGTTTAAAATTAAATGGGAAGTTTTGCGCAAGGAAAAATTGATTTCCCATGTTAAACGCCTATGGCCCGCTTTTTAATTAACACCATATATATATATATATATATATATATATATATATATATATATATATATATATACCGGGTGGAACATCATACCTGTGTACATAGGCGATTCATATGAGAAAAACAGTTTTTTCGTGCGCATTGCTCCCCAAATTATTTTAGACAAAAATGCTTCAAATAAATGTTGTAGAGCATAAAATTCTGCATCTAAATCAATAAACAGAATTACTTTTACATGCTTTGTAACGACAGAAATTAAATAAGAAAATATTGAAAATTACGTTGAAAATATCAAATAGCCATGGAATTGAAACAAAAATAGAAACAAATAAATGTCTGACGTTTGACAGATAAATAACTAATTTGACGGTAAAATATCAAAATGAATTCAGTTTATTCTAACGAAGAAAGGGTTTTTATAATAAAAACTTTTTATAGTGGAAATTGTTTACGTATAGTTAGAGATTTATTCGCCGTGAAATTTCCAAATAGGCCAATTCCAAGCGCTACAACAATACGCGCGTATGTTCAAAAATTTGAATCCACGGCAAGTGTTGCGGCGGAAAATAGTACAGGTAAATTTAAATTTGAATATTTTTTAAGAGATTTACAAACAAATCATATCTTTATTTATAGGAAATAAAAATAATCGCATTAATTTAGAAAACGAACAAAGAGTTCTGGAATTAATAAATTTTAATCCTAAATTAAGTTCAAGAATAATAGCGCAGGAATGTGAGATTGCTCATTCTACTGTATTGCGCATTCTTAAAAAACATAAATACCACCCTTATAAGATGCAATGCCATCAAGACATTTCGCCCATTGATGAAGAAAGTAGGCGAGTTTTTTGTGAAGATATGCAAGAACGAGCAAATCGGGATCGTGATTTTCTTCCATCTATTTGCTTTACCGATGAGTGTACTTTTACATTAAACAATGAACCAAACGTTCAAAATGATAGGCACTGGGCTCTAGAAAATCCAAGATTAAATGTTACCACCAGAACGCAATATCCTCAAAAAATTAATATTTGGGCAGGCATTTTTAATAGCAATATTATTGGACCATTTGAGATCGTTGGCAACTTAAATTCTGAAACATACTTAGAACTCTTGATTAATGAGATCGGCCCTGCATTAGACAGCGTAGCGCGCGAATATCAGGAGGTTTGGTTTCAACAAGATGGCTGCCCAGCTCATTTCGGAGTAAGTGTTAGAGATTATTTAAACCAAGCATTTCCAAATCGCTGGATTGGTCGTGGTGGAACTTTAAATTGGCCAGCCAGATCTCCTGATTTAGCACCTTGCGACTTTTTTTATGGGGTCATCTTAAATGTAAAATTTATAAGCAGCGCCACCCAAATATTAATTCATTGAGAGAAGCTATCATGGAGGAGAGCGCCTTAATCACAAATAGGCAGCTCGCTAATGTAAGAAATTCATTCTATAATAGACTTGGTTATTGCTTGGCTGAAAACGGAGGATTATTCGAATATTTGTTATAATAATAAATTGTAGTGATTATTTTATTCAGAGAATTACTGTTTGAAATTTGAATTGTAGTAGATAGGTCTTAATGTTTACATGAATTATTTCCAATTTAAAAAGATTTTCAATAAAAATCCTATAAAAAATAAATATTTCATTGAAATGTACAATTGTCGTAATAATAGGTATGGAGATTTTTGAATGAATTTAATTTACCTATTTATTTGTTTCTATTTTTGTTTCAATTCCATGGCTATTTGATATTTTCAACGTAATTTTCAATATTTTCTTATTTAATTTGTGTCGTTACAAAGCATGTAAAAGTAATTCTGTTTATTGATTTAGATGCAGAATTTTATGCTCTACAACATTTATTTGAAGCATTTTTGTCTAAAATAATTTTGGGGAGCAATGGGCACGAAAAAACTGTTTTTCTCATATGAATCGCCTATGTACACAGGTATGATGTTCCACCCGGTATATATATATATATATATATATATATATATATATATATATATATATATATATATATATATATATATATATATACACAGACATCAGCGTAAAAATAGTAAAATCATATTCTAGGGATCCTAAAACGTGCTTATTTATTAAATATTCATCATCGAATTTTTTGACAAAGACAATTGTTCAGCCCTTAAGAAGACCATAGTATGGTCGGCATGAATAAATTTTATTATTGTCTGCTAGTCCGATTCATTATTACTTCTTGTTCAATCTCCATCCCAAACACAGTCGAACATCGTTTTTTTGAATTTAAAGTTTATATTTTTATTGCCACTGGTTGACACAATTTTTAATTTTTAATAATAACAATAATTTATTTGTTAGTCTACATTAGTTAAATACCGACCAATGAAACTACAGATCGACTCTTAGCAGACAAGTTCGAGCTAATATTAAGACCGGTGTTTGTTGTTTATTATTGCTGCCTTGTCAGTGTATTTGTTACCTGCAAATTAAAATGTGTTCTACTCGTACTAGTTGCAATCCTCGTGAAAAACTTTTGTTGGGAGGAGTTAAAATAGTGTATATTTGTTTTTTTAGTGTCATACTAACTCTCGTGACATGTATTTTTAATGTGTGATGGCTTTTAGTGGACTAAATATTGAAATAACTGAAATTTTGTTCCAGTAAACGTTCCTGGGGTTGCAGTGGTACCTTATTTCTTGAGATGCTGATATCTGCGATGCCTTATTAGTCAAATTGGACTGATAGTAGGCGAGGTTGGTCCAATATTTTTCTCATTTTGATTTATAATTCTTCTACAGCTTATTAATATTAGTTAATTTGTTAATAATAACAAATTGATTTACGGAGAATGGATAATAATTATAAATTATTTGAACTAAGTTTAAATGTAGTTTATTTGTCTCAAATAATTTAACTACTCGTATGTTCAAAATTTGATCATGTTTATTTGTTTCAAATAAATTAACTATGTTTAAAAATTATTTTAATTAATATATAATTACTTTTTGACAGTGTGAATATTTTTACAGAATTTTGATTAGTTGCTTATTAATTTAGTTCATGATATAAAATATGTATGCCACTTCATGAAATTGTGAAGCTGGTCAGTGGTGGGATCCCGAAACTACGCTATGATAGCGTAGTGATAAATAACACTGCGTTTCCCTGACAACCGCGGAATTTAATAGGGGAAGGAAGGTGAAACGTAAGCGGTATTTTTCGCTACGCTATCATAGCGTAGTCATGGGATCCCACTCCTGTTCATCCAAATGCCAAATGGGTGAATTATCTCATTTTTCGCATTTTATGAGTTACGTCATTACGTGATATTGACAACGATTTGACCGACCTGATCATTTGATTATTTGATCGACCTGATTATTTATTTTATTTTATTTTGAGATCATAAACTTGTTTATCCGCTCTCAAAAACAGGCGCAATTTGGCTCTTATCGCCCAAGGGCTTATAAAGTTGCCAAGCAACAGCTATTCAAACGTCAAAATCGTCGTTTTTAGATAAATGTCAGACAACATAATAAATTCGATAAATCACATTTTTTGAACACCGCTGCTCGTAAAACTATTCGTATCCTTTCTCGTATACGTCTTTTCACTTCTGTGGAACCAACTTGTTCTGGGTAGCGTCAAATTCATTCGATATTTCTTTTGAATAATCGATATGTTCCATTTTCATTTGACACTAAATTAAAATTTGTTATAAACAAACAATATATCTAGAAATCACTACTATAAAGAACATTCAAAATTATGTTTTATCGCTCAAACTTCATCGAAATTATTTAGTTCTTCTTGCACATACTTTTGTCATTTTACGTACAAATTTACTATTATACATCGCAACACTGCATTTGCATGAAATTGTTGTATAACGGATTACTTTTAGTGCCTTTTCAATGACAAATTGTTGTGCACTTTAGTGACGATTTAAAATAAAACATTATTTTCAGGTTTGTATATTGTTACTGTTTCAAGTTCCATATTAAGAAACAATAATTTAGTCATAACTTTGACAAATAAAAATGTAAAAGGAAATAATATTTGGAATTTTACAACGTACATCGATCCAGATAGATTGGCAGAAATGATCAGATGGATTCAAAAAGAAAATAGCACAGTTCTACTTAAACTTTTCTTTGAGATGAAATTTATTACCCGAAACAAAATGCTAAAACAGTGCTTCATGGAACATAATAAGTTATCATGAACTTTTATTTATTTGATGTGTATAATTAAGGTAACCAACCGCCCTCCTTTTGAGAGGTCTGCTCTTCTTTTTGAGGACACTATCCTCAATTGAAAATGTCCTCCTTTCACATGCTTGTACTTCTTTTGTTATTTATGGTTGTTATGTAAAATTACAGTTAAATTAGTTTTTGGAATTATATTTAAAAATAGTCGTCCTTTTTCATTAAAAAGATTTTCCCCCTAAATACACGCCAGGAAAAAAAATATAAATACCATTGTGTCAATAAGTAATAAAACTATAATCTATCATGTAATAAGAGACATGGATGTAATATTGACCTATTTAAAGATCATTTTCGTCTATTTATATTTCAATTAATTGATCTCAATTACGAAGATTGTATTAGGAAATAATAGTTGTTTGTATAGGATATATTAATTTATCAAATAGATAATTATATTATCGTATCTTTTACTCGTATATAAATATGAGAAATGGCAACTATACTCATAAGTTGATTAATAGATAAAAATTAGTTTGAAATGCATCCAGAAAGTAAAGGTGAAAAACGACCGCGAGAAATTTAGTAGCAGGAATATTAATCGTAGGGAAAATTTGTTCCCTGTAAATTAGTCTCTAACAAAATTTATTTAATCGGGGAAAAATTGCTCGGCAGTAAATTGCTCTCACGAAAATTGTAAATTGATAAATTCATCAGTGTAGGACCTAGTGATTAATTTATTTATATGGTATAGTTTTTGCCAAAATATACCGTCCCTGACTTCATACATTCTCATTGCTGGAAACTTGTGAAGAGATTATGAGTGTAAGAAAACCAGAATTGTACATAAATAAATTAAAACCTTTTTCAAATTTTTAAAATGATTTAATTTAACATTTAAGTCAATAATAAATAGTACAGTCAATAACATTTATTTACAGAACAAACAAATTTTTTAAAAATGAGGTTAATTTAATCTTGAACAATTACTATAATGCGTTAATATTGCAGTACTGATCTTAGTAATCGCTTTATCAAAAATATTTCCATTGATTTTTATTTATTTACTGTTATTTGATACATTTGCCAGTATATCCCCAAAGCCGAAATAAATTCGCGAATAAAATCACCGGTGGCGGCGCTGTTATCAACCAAGATGTCGGATGATTGTCGTACTATCATTTTCAAACATGCTTGTTTACATGTTATAAACGCAGTTTTCAAGAGTGTTTTATTCTATTATTAAAATATTTAGGCAGGTTTCATTTTACTGACTGATAAGTTTGAAGATTAAGATAAACCCATGACCTAACTTAACATATTGTGTGTTCGTCTTCGTCTGTTAATAAATTATTTATATATATTGTGTGTGACTAAAAAGCATATATACCTAATGCGATTTTCGTGAAATTAATATTTATATACATTAGACATGCACGGGTTTGGTGTTAGCTATAGCGCAATCAATACATTTATTGAAAAATAAAATACTAATTAAAAAAATCTGATGTGGCCAGCACATTACCTTCCGTCAGTTCTATGTATTTTGTACAAATTTCATACAGAAAGTTCCTTGCTAAATATTATATTTCTTGTACTTTACCTTCCGGCAGTTGCATGTATTTTATGCAAATTCCATACAGAAAATTTTTATTTTGTGACGTTTTCTATATACAGTGTAATGTATCTGCAGAAATAAAAGATTTATTATTATTATTATTTCTTGTAAATTACCTTAAAGCAGTTGTATGTATTTTATACAAATTACGTACAGAAAGCAAAAGATCCTATATTTCCAGTAATATTATAAGACACACACTATGTCAATTTCACTTGACACTGACATCTTTCAATAAAAATTTTCTTAATGTAGTAGCTGTTTTCATAGCTATGGCTACTTTATGAAATTTAATTTCTTTATAATTTTTTAACTCTATATCCATTTAATATTAAGTATAAAATGCAGTCAAATCGTATAAAGAATAAAATATTCTTTAATATTTATAATAACATTAAATGTGAAAAAATGATATTTAACATAGTTTTTTCAAGAAAAACTGTTAAAATCTTCAAATGAGGGTACTTCCGGTTGTCCAATTCTAACCAAAATCTAATCAGCTCTTCACATGGATGTAACGAAGAGAAATACGAAAGAATTATAATTTTTAGAATTGTAATATGGCAGTTATCGTAGACGAAAATTTTGTTACACACACACACACACACAGACACACATACATACATACACACACACACACACACACACACACACACACACACATACAGACATCATCGTACAAATAGTAAAATCGTATTCTAGGGACCCTAAAACGTGCTTATTCATCAAAAACTCACCACCGAATTTTTTGACCAAAGACAATACCTTCCTTACCTAAAGGTGACGGAAGGTAAAAAGAGATAAGGGAGAATACAATTGAAAAATTTAAAAATCTGACCTTTTTATTGATTTTAAACTTTGTAGGCATAGCAACGGAAAATAGCCCTGTAAAAACGAATACGAAAACGAAAAGTATTATTTCTTATAAATAAAATCTGTTGTCGATTTTGGGAGCTAACAGATGTATGTGTGCTTCTTGCGAATTTTATACTGTTTGAAAAACTGAACGTTTAAACGAATATTTATGTATACTTATATGTGATCTTATGTTATAATGTAAGATCTTACCCTGAAATAGGTATAGATGTATACCGAAATGTCGGGTTTGTAATAATAAATGCTGTATCCTGTATCACTGAGATTTCGAGAATTTAACACCGTATCTCTTATATTTTCCGAGATCTCAATAGTAGCCTTCGCAACATAGTTAAGAATATATATAGAGGGAGCGTGAAGCAGTGCCGTAACTAGGGCGTGGCAAAGGTGGCGCACACCACAGGCGCAAATTCTTAGGGGCGCAAAATTTTAGTCATTCATGTGGTTTCACATCAAATATTTCTAAAATCTATTTTCTAAATTTAACAAATAATTATATACAGATAGGCCAGTCGACAAGGTGTTTATTGCGGAAATAATTGGTGACAAGCTGGCGTGAATTTTATTCTCTTTATTGGAACCTTGAAAAAGACATACTAATTTTGCTCCCTCTAGCCACCTCGAATTTTGCTGCCATCTTGGGTCAAAATTTTGCAAGAATACAAAATTAAAGCTCGTAATTTCCTATAACATAAAAATGTTCTTACATTTTTTGCCTATTGAATGATCTCTCAAAGGGTTATGTTAAAAAATAGTTTACAAGAATAACAATTTATGATAGAAATTCAAATTACTCAAAAAATTAACAATATTAGGAATTTAGTACTTAGTATCCATCTTGTTCCATTTAAGTCATTCAGTATTGTAGAGAATTGGGCATAGTTTTGAACTCTGATTGGCTGAAATTGGAGACAAGAAACACGTTTACCCAATGTAATTTCGGCTACTTAAAATTGGCGACATCTACTGATTGGCTTAAATGGAACAGAGTACAATAGGTTTAACTATGTATAACAGTTTATTATTGATGATTTTTGAATATTTCTTTCCTACAAATTTATCCATAACTCTGACCTGGTTAAAGATACGATAACGCGGTTTAAAAATTTGAATTCAGCATGAAATTCTCCTTCATGTCATGTATTATTTCAATTTTGTGCATGGACGTTTCAAAATTTGTTTATTTGCAGATAAATATGACAATGTTCTTGGGAAATAATCTTCACCTCTTACAAAGAGAATTATTTAAATTTTTTAAATTTCAATAATTCTTCAAGGAATTTTAAGTAGAAAATTGAGTAAATGAAGAAATAATCAGAAAACTAACAGTTTTTAAATAGGAAAGTGTAAAACAGGTTAAGGATGAAACAGATTTAAACTGGAAAGTAGTCTTCAAAATGTCTGATTTTAGTCGATACCTATGTATTGAAGTAGTGAATGAGCACTTAAAATAGAAGTAATAAAACAAAAGCTTACTGTTCACAAACAACGACTAAATAAAATAACACTAGCCCAAATAGCGTTTTCAGTGAAGTACGACAACAAATAGTTCTTATTTTGCCACTAGATGGCTACGGCTTAATTTTATTCGCGAATAATAGTAGGTACCTTATGAATAGAAAGCAAAACGGTCTTTTTGTTTTGAACCCAGCTATTGCGACCGAGACACTAGGCGAGGACAGACAAGTTGGGTAAAACACAAGAAGGGCGTTCTACTCCTGACATACTATTTTTTCTTGAAGTGTTTCAAAGAAAACTTTGTGCATTTTTTATGTTTTGTTGGAATTGTTTTAATTATAGAGTTCGCAATTAGGTACACTACAAAACATACGATGCAACTATCAAATAACATTTTCAATATGGTATGTGTTGCTGCAAAGCCAATAGATATACTAAAGTACCGCCATGGCGGTCATCTTGGCCTTAAAAAGCAACAATAATTATTTTCTCCGCCGGTAAAGGCGCTTTTATTTGTATGTGTGTTATTGCAGGGTTCTGTAATGTTTGCAATGTCAAATTATTGGTTATCTATAAAAAAATTCTGTAATAATGGAAAATGTTAATTTCAACAACACTATTCAAATTAAAACTTCCTACTTCACAATGCATTGCATATTTCGATTAAATATGGGCTCTTCCAATGTTTGTAAACCACTGATGATTTTTTTAACACGCCAAAATTAAAACTGGTGTATATCAATGTGACATTTGATACGTGCAACAGCAGCGCAATTGTTATTGTTGCTTTTTAAGGCCAAGATACTTTAGTATATCTACTAGTACAATAATTAACATTGTTGTACTAGTAAGATAATGAATATCTTCTACAGTGTCTGTGCAGTAGCATAATATGAATATTATAATACCTACGGTTGAAGAAAATATCTACAGAGTGATCCAGAATGATTGAATGTCACGTAACTTGAAAAAGTTCTGATTATCATTAAATTTTATCTTTCACGGAAAAAAAATGACAAGTTTATTTTTGAAGTACATATTCTTACTGCGAGGAATGATGAAAATGAGGGGAAATTTGTACGCCAATGCAATCTGTCAATTGTATTTCAATATCACAATTAGAACGAGGCGGAACCTTCAATCACTCTGTATTTAGGTGTTTAATTGCAAAATGATGGCGTTTTTTACTCTAGAATAGACGTAAATATTACCGAACGAACGAAGTAATTCAAAATAACAAACAAAACGTTGAATTTATAAAACGGAATTACGAAATTTTTTATTTTTATCAGTGTAAAACAATTTTATGTAATAATTTATGTGACTTCTAGCGATCAACTCAACAGCGAGAAATTTTCGCTGCGATTAATTTCTTATTCTTTATTTTTTACCTCTCGCTAAGAGAGATATTGAATTCATGCTAAAAATCGCATATCCAGATTTTAGTGAATAAGCACGTTTTAAGGTCCCTAGAATTCGATTATAACATTTTTACGATGATGTGTGTGTGTGTGTGTGTGTGTGTGTGTGTGTGTGTGTGTGTGTGTGTGTGTGTGTGTGTGTGTGCGTGCGTGCATGCGTGTGCGCGTGTGGCGTGTGTGCGCGCGTGTGTGTGTGTGTGTGTGTGTGGATGTGTGTGTGATATATTTATTTATTTATTAATTTTCCGCGCTTAATTTTTTGCTATACATTTTTCAGAAATCCTGCACATTATTTATAATGAAATACAACTTTAAAAGTTTTCCTGCTTCGTAAGAAAGATTCTACAAGCCGCTCCTCCCAAATATATATATATATATATATATATATATATATATATATATATATATATATATATATATATATATATAAATATATATATATATATATAAATATATATATATATATATATATATATATATATATATATATATATATATATATATATATATATATAAATACATTGTTTGTCAATAAGTAATAAAACTAGGATGTCATGTAGTAAGAGTAATGTATGGTTACGAAGAATGTTGTTGTCAGTTGGGATGGTTTGGTTATGTGAAGAAAATGAAGAGTAAATGGCGTGTAAAGCGTATATTCGTATATATCTTGATGAAGTTGAGGGTGTTCGATTGCGTGGCCGTCCAGTGTGTGAGTGGCTGAATGGGATTGGCAAGGTGCTAAAAGAGAAAAAGTTTCCAACTGGGAAGAAAAGAAGAGCATATAAAAATGCGATTATGAATGTGACCGAGACGAAAGAAGTGTGCTTAGACAGGAATGTGTGGCGAAGGATGATCGTTTTGTAACTATTATTGTGGTCCGGATGTGATATTCCGCTATCCGGTTAGTAAGAATGTTGAAAGAGTGAGTGATTATTTTGTTGTTGTTGTTGTTGTTGTTGTTGTTGTTATTATTATTATTAATATTATTATTGTTGTTTTCTGGTTTGTGCTAACCCACTAAGTGGAACATGCGTGATATTTTGTATGTTTGTAAAGAAAAATTCTGTACGTGCAGTCTTATAAAGAATTATTTTTTACGAGTATATAAATCTTGACATCAGGCCTGTACAATACATATAATACACAAAAATAATTAAGACACAAAAGTAGCTACAAATGCAACCCTGACGAAGTCGACAGTAATATGAGTACATACTACAAAAAGTATTATCTTAATTTACGCATATATGACGTAACATTACGTTGCGTGCAATTTCAGATAACTAGCCAACATGTAATATGATCTTCTGATCATTTCAACGTAATCATCCGGTAGCCTCGAGATACGTACTATATATGCCCCGGTTAAGAATTCCAGACCTGCCGGAACCACGATCTCTTTGATCTTGATTAGAGCGCAATGATAAGCCAGTAGTTCTCAAAATATATTGAGAGATAAATAAATTTTACAACAGTTATTACTGATTGAGTGACATCTGGTGAATCTTCTGCATAGTAATACGAGGGCAATTTATAAAGAAATCTACCTAGCTATGGAAGAAGGCACATTGAACTTGAACAATACTTTATTTTTCAACACTTCAACACTAATACACTTTTCCCAACGTTTCTTCAACTGTGCCATACCATAAAAAAAATCTGATGTGGCCAGCACATTATCTTCCGTCAGTTATATGAGGCATTTACGAAAATTCTACCGGTGAACTGTTAGCGGTAAACAGCTGTTTATCAGGTTATAGATACCGGAATCGATATTTTAAGAACGCAAGTGGTAAACAGGGGTAGATCCATAACCTATAAAAAAAATTGAAAATTTGAAACAGGTTAGAAATTTAATGTAGTTACAAATTGAGAAAAGTCCCACTTTGAACACAATTCCAATTTTAACGCGCGTGCTTCGATTTCCATCGCTACCTTTTTTGAGATTAGATTTTTCATGAATCCTGTAGATGAATCTGGTAGATATTGTACAATTTTCGAACACTGTAACGTTTTACCACTCGTGTTTTCGAACACAGTCGGTAGATGCGGTATCTACTGGTAGAATTTTCGTAAATCCCTAAGTATTTTCTAAAAAATCCATACAGAAAGTTCCTTGCAAAAGATTCTAAATTTCTTGTATTTACATTACCTTTCGACAGTTGTATGTATTTTATACTAATTCCATACAGAAAGTTCGAGCAAAAAGATCCTATTTCGAGTAAAATTATAACAACTACGAATAGGTCAATTGACACTGACATACTGACATCTTTCAATCATAATTTTCTTAATATAGTAGCTGTTTCAAGCATAGCTAGCTAATTTATGAAATTTAATTTGTTTATAATTTTATAGCTCTATATCCATTTAATATGAAGTATAAAATGCAATCAAATCGTATAGAGAATACAACATACAACATACAATATTTATAATAACATTAAATGTGAAAAAATGATATTTACCATCGTTTTTTCAAGAAAAACTGTTAAAATTTTCAAATGAGGGTACTTCCGGTTGACCATTTATAACCAAAATCTAATCAGCTCTTCATATGGATGCAACGAAGAAGAATACGAAAGAATTATAATTTTTGGAATTGTAGTATTAGAGTTATCGTAGACGAAAATTTTGTTACACACACGCACACACACACACACACACACACACACACACACATACACACACACACACACACACAGATACACATACATACACACACATACATACAGACATCATCGTAAAAATAGTAAAATCGTATTCTAGGGACCTTAAAACGTGCTTATTCATTAAAAACTCATCACCGAAATTTTTGACCAAAAACAATACCTTCCTTACCTAAAGGTGGCGGAAGGTAAAAATTGTGGAAGATATGCAAAATATCTGTTAATAGCATACATTAACTCCTCGTCTGATTCAAATCTTCCCCTAAGAATTTTTTCATATTTTTAAATAAAAAGAAGTCACTATGCTAAATCGGGACTATAAGGTTGATGGCGTAGTTCTGTAAAATTGCAGTCCCTGATAATGTCTGTAAATTTACGCGCTTTGTGAACCAGTCTGGGTGTCCACCGTGAAGACACCTTCTTCATGCCCAAATCATCATGCAAAATTCTCCAAACACTGGTTTCAGATAAAGACATTTCCTTGGCAATAACAGAAACCATCAATCGTCGATCTGTAATCACCAATTTTCAACATTTTCTGCAGTTCGTCCTTCAAGTGATCGACCAGATTTTGGATCATCCTGTATCGAATCCCTTCTCCATCGAATTTGATTACACCGAAATTTTACTTTAAAATATGCCCATGCACGGCCATGCACTATTCACTCATAAATAATTTTAGGACCATTTTCTTCTTTTGTTTTTATCACATTCCGATGTTCCAATTTAGTTTCGCTCATTTTTTAACCCAAAATTCTACGCTAAACTGTACTAAATAATACTATTTTAATGTCAATTGGCAAAATAGTTATTAGTATGAAAATCACATATTCCGTAACTGAAAACTGTTGAATGAGGCAGTCAAGGCCCATTAGTTTTTCAATTTACCCATTTAAAATAGATGGGAAAACTCATTTTTTTTTTATCAAGCCGACTTTGCTTGGCGAGGTGTTTCTCTGATTTTGTCGTTTCAACTGCCTCAACTGTCAAATTGTAAAAGAAATTTAAAAAAAATAATTATACGCCTTGTTTTATGCTTTTTAATTTTTTTATAGGGTAAGCTAAATAACTAATTATTGCTTTTATAACATAGGTACCAATAATATTTTATAATTTTTAGAAAAAATAACAAATGTTGAGGAAAATATTTTCTTAAAAATAGTGTTAGAGAGAGAATAGTCTAAAACTCGTATGGAATAATATTTCCACCACTCGCGAAACCGTAAACCTCGGCGCCTATACGGCTCGGCCTACAAACTTTTCGCTCGCGCGGAAAATATCTATTCCATACTTGTATATAGAATATACTATTCTCCAACACTATTTTGGAAACTATACATTCCACAACTAAAAATTATGTTGGAATCAATATTATTCCAACAAACCGTGTGGTATAATTCCGTATGCTGTTTGGAATAATTCCACCCGGCTTTTGACAAATTTATTTATTTCTCAATTCGCATTTGACGTTATGAAGTTTTGAACAGTTTTGGAGTTTTCTGTTACTTTTACAGATTTTTGGAGATCTCTAGAGCAGTAAGTTTATCTAAATAATAATATATTACTAATGATACAGTGGGCCAGTTATTACGAAAAAAAGCAAAAGAAAAATATAAATGCTGTTATTATAAGAAATTTGTGGACTGGCGTAAAAAAAGATATTTGATGGTATATAATAATTGTTATAATCAAACCACATTTTATGTATAATTTCTAAAATTTTGTTGGAGAAAGTGTAGTCTACAACACGTTTGGAATGACATAATCCACACTCGCAAATCGTAGTCCTCGCCTTTGGCTCGGACCACAAACTTTTTGCTCGTGTGGAATAGGTGCCATTCCATTACTTGTTGTAGAATATACTATTCTATAGCAATGTTTATTTAAAAGTCGTAAGAATATGGAAATAATACGAATTACCTTATTTTATTAAGTTTATTATGGAAGTTAATTTAACTGAACGTTTGTGAAAAAAATTCTTTTTACTATACAATAATAACTGAAATGAACGAGATAGTTAAGTTTCAATTTACATTAAGAATCAACAATAAATAAATCTTTTAAGCTAAAATCTTAACTGTTTCAATAAAGTAACATTTAAATGCTTTATTTAAGATTATAAAAAATCTTTTCACTATATCAATTAGTAAAAAAATCTGGTAAATAACTGTTTTATCATAAAATTTACATTTACCATTACTTTATTATTAATTGTAAGTTTAAAGTAACCGAAACATAGTATTTTTAAATTATAGCATTTCATTTATTAGTTATCTACATGTATTTCGTTTATTTGATGACCAAATGTTTCTATTTATTGTCGTATAAAAAAGTTAGAAATAGAGGCCTAGATAAAAAACCTGTATTATAACAATTACAGTATATGTGGTTCGTCATTTTAGTGCGAAAGAATTTGAGTTTGTTTTTTACCTTAATGATAATGAAATTTGTACAAAAATTTCATAGACAATATTCTTCCCGAAGAATTAACCTTTAATATATACCACTTTTTAAATTTGACTTATTGTTGTTTCGTGCATAAGTAACAGTAGGTAGCTAAAACATAACTTTTAACCAAAGAATCGAACGTGATGAAATGTGAATATTTTTCAAATATCAGCCTGAAATTATCCCAAGACTAAAATATGTATATTACTAACTACAAGATTTGTTTGTAATGCAGAATTACTTCACACAAAACTAGAGATGAAAGCCATGGCTATATTTATTTGGTTTATTCTAAATTTAACTGCTTCTAAAGTATCTAAATTTCGAAATTACTTTTTAAAACTGTGAAGAAACCAAAAAAACAATAAAAAAATCTGATGTGGCCAACACATGACCTCCCGTCAATACCATGTTTGAAATAGCAATGAACTTTAAGTAAAATATCACTTCCGGTTGAGCGTTCGTAAACAAAACCTAATTTGTTGTTACAATAAATAAAAAAGTCTGTAATACCAAATTTTGGATTATATTTTATTATGTTTTTCCTCGAAAATCTGTTAAGAACTCCAAATTAAGTACTATTTCCGGTTCATCATATAGGTATAGTCAAAATCTAATGTTGTTTCAAATTATACACGTGTTTTAAATACCAAATTTGAGAAGTTTTGGATCATGTTTTAATATATTTTTTCAAATTCTGTTTATAGCTTCCTGTAAAGCAGTACTTCGGGTTTATCAATTTTAGCAAACATCTAATATGTCGTTCTCATTAATATAAAAGTCTTAAATACCAAATTTGAAAAGTTTTGGATTGTATCAATTTATTTTTCACGAAAATCTGTTCAGAGCTTCAAATAAAGTATCACTTTCGGTTTATCAATTGTATCTAAAATCTAATATGTTGTTCCCCTTCATATAAAAGTAGTAAATACTAAGTTTGACAAGTTTTGGAGTATATAATAATATATTTTTCACGAGAATCTGTTCCGAGCTTCAAGTAAAGTATCACTTTTGATTAATTGTAGCCAAAATCTAATATGTTGTTTCCCATGATATAAAAGTCTTAAATACTAAACTTGAAAAGTTTAGGAGTATCATTTCCATTTATCCAATTTTACCCAAAATCTAATCAACTCATATGAATGCAGGAAGCTTAAATACGGAAAATAGATATATTTGAAAGTGTGTTATAAGTAATCGTGTTCGAAAAAAATCGTCACATACACTCACACACACACACATCATCGTAAAAATAGTAAAGACGTGTTCTGGGGACCCTAATTTGTGCTTATTTACTGGAAACTCACCATCGAATTTTTGGCACGATTTCATTACCTCCCTTATCTACGGTATGACGGGAGGTAAAAATGTAAAAAACAGTTTTGTATGCAACAATAAATGAATAGGAGAACAGGAAGTTACATAAATTTCTAATGTTAAATCTTTATGTTCACCCGTAACTGACACAACCCGGTATAACGTAAGTATTAAAAGTTTTGCGAGAAATTTTAAACCTTTTCATCAAATAGAAATAATTTTTTTGTTGATACGTTGACATAAGGGGTTGTTCTTTTAAACTAAGGAGATAAGAAATAGTGTTTCACAAAAATCAAGATATACTCTTGATTTTGTCTTGATCTTGTCTTGAAATCAAGACAAGAAGTATTTTTTATTTCCCAAGACAAGACAAGAAAGTATCATCAAGAATCAAGATTTCTTGTCAAGAAATCAAGATTTCTTGACAATGAATATTGCAAATCTGCATTTGTATGCTTTGTGTGTCTGGATCCTCTTAACGCTTACTGTTATTCAGAAAATTTCGAAAACATGTATTTCTACCTTATTCGAAAATGGAAAGAAGAAAGAAGACATTAGCCAAGGGTAGAATTCAGAATTTATATCCCTATCTAAACCAACGCTATTTTCTTACTTGATATGAAGTACGAGCCCTGTCTCAGTGAAGTTGGCCCACTTTTTAAAAATTCATTCACCATGATAACTAATACAATTTTTAATAATAATTACATATATCAATACTTTTCATTTGAAATGAGGATTTTACAGTATTAGAAGGTAATTTTAAATTAATTTTTTAGCTAAGGATTAAAAATTTAACGGTATAACTGTGACACAAATCGATGTAATAATTTCATATTATTTATTAATATTGGGTAACATCGCTTTTATTGTAATGTAAATCATTACTGTAATTTTTAGACATTTTATTTAATAAAACCTAACATCCTTACAACTTAAATTCCTTTAATTTTTTTTTCAGTTTTTCTTGATTTGTTGGTAAAAGGAACTATTACTTCATTTTACTTTAAAAAATAAAATATTTTAGAAAACATATTTTACTAAGTGTCATTAGAACGACAAAAGGTCTGTAATATTAATAAAAATTGGCGATAATTTGCGTTAGTTATTATTTGTATCACAATTTGACTAAATACAATTAAATAAAAGCGGGTGGGCCAACTTCATTGGGACGGGGCTCGTATACTAATATTCACGAAATATGCCTATTCAAGGTCATTTATGACCCGTCTGATATTATATTACTTGCAGATAACTTCCCTGCATTTCGTACCCATCGGCGAAATATTGGTATGGCGATACTACTACTACAAAATATTTATGGATACATTTTAAATCAAAAAATAATTATAATTTATTTGAAAATTTTGTTTCTTTTTAAATAATGCTTTTCTCAAAGTTTTATCTTCTTCGGCCTATGTTTTGGCATAAAAAAATATGGGCTTGACATAAACCATACAATAATAATTTGATTTAAATGCCATCGTCACTGGATAAACATTAGGACAGAGGGCAGTGTAGTAGATAATTACGTGTCCGTAACTCTACGAAATACGTCATTACTATTTGCGGTGTGTTAGAAAGTAATGCAACCATTTATGTATATCTGTCACTCGTCACACCACATAAATTAGACATTTATCAAATAATCTTTCTCTTTCTAATGCAAAATGTTGCTAAGCTATTGCTAATAAAGTGTTGTGTATTGTGTCTTCGAACAAATGACCTTGAATAGTCATCTTTCGTGAATAATAGTATGTAATAAAAATTAAATGACGAGACGTATTGTGCTGTGCTGGCCGCATCATATTTTTATTAGATTTGAGAGGGAGAAATATTATTTTGGGATAACGCCGATTCCGAATCTGATTTATTTTTGTTTGAAAACTCTTTGTTTTAAATAAAAAGCTCGGGATATCGAAATAACACAAAAAATAAATAACCAATAAGCAACAGAGTAATCGATAAAAGAGGGGATTCCCCTAAATTGTCAAGAAACAAGAAATATCAAGAATTCTTGAAACAAGACAAGAATTACGTCGCCAAGAAATGAGCAAGACAAGAAATTTTTATTTTCTTGTCTTGAAAATCAAGCCAAGACAAGAAATGATCATCAAGACAAGAAATCTTGTCCAGAGGCCGCCATATCGGCCATAGGCGCCTTATTGAAAAGGCGCAAAAATGAAATAAATTGCGATTGATATTGTGAATTTTGAATTAAATGCCATAGTTTCTCTGTCGACTGTGACTGTACTCAACATAGTTTTCCGCATAATGCAAATAATAAATAAATTCTCAGCAGGTACCCTATTTATATTTACTTTACTGTAGACATCTAGCGTCTAGATGGGTAAGCGTAAGCATCCCAACTTCAACTTCCTACCAGTGTTGCCGTTTTAGTACAATTGTACTAAATATGATACATTTTTAATAGCAAAGTACATTTAATCGTAAATCAGCCCCATTTTAGAACATTTTAAGATTATTAAATTCATATAGATTTAAAAAATATATATTAGAAGCAAGAATAGTATTAATTTAAAATATTATTTAATGAATATTACAGTAACAGTACCACTGGAACTAAGTATTTTAGTTGAGATAAATGCTTCTCAATGGGACATCTTAAAAATAAGTACATTTTATGCTCTGTTCCATTTAAGCCATTCAGTATATGGCACTGGCAACAGCGCAAATCTGAAGTAGCCGAAATTACATTGGGTGAACTGAATGGCTTAAATAGTACATAGTACAATAGTGAACTTGTAGTACGCGGCAACATGCTTCCCACCCTCTTGTAGCATTACACTAGGGCCGGCGAACAGATGCACAGTACACAATATTGTGAGTTTCAGATTATATCATCTCTGTATATATTTTTATTATAAACGTTCTATATTATATCTAGATCTTTTTATTTTACCCTTGTTATGCGTCTGGTAAAAACGTACGCATAGAATGCTCACTCTAATGGTATTGAAAATATTTAGGGAGGGATGGGGAGTTATGGAGGCCTCAAAATTGAATGTGCTTCGGGCCTCTTAAGTGCCAAATCCGCTTCTGCAACTAACCTATAGACAGATTTGCGTATAGGTATTTCAAGTTTATATAACATCTTTCGAAACTTTTTTCGGGCAATCTTAACATGGTATATTATAAAACAACTATTATGTATTTATTTTACCACATGACAACTAGATTAGACCTTATTTAGTAATAAAATTTTGGCGTAATTTTTTTCTCAAAATTTTTGTTACTACATACCTACGTTATTGATCTATAAAATAAGGTTTTTAAAAACTACTTAGAGCTCCAAATAAGCGCCGTTTCCGGTTTGTCTATTGACGTGAAAATGTAAAGTGTTCTTTTGATTTTAGTAGGAATGTCAGTTTTCAGAATTTTATTATGGTAGAATTTAAGTTACAGGATTTAATAATGATAAACTTTTAACCAATGTTACAAATCTATCTCTTCAAATATGTATTATTACAACGTTTTGTATTTAATGTTACTCTCTTTGCTCTTTACAATTGTATGATTCTAAATCTGTTTCTAGTTTTCGTAAATTATTACTTTGCAATTGAAAATTAATATAGGGCTCATAATGATGATAATATTTATTTATGGTCTCCAATAGTTTTAGAACCACTGTGAAATCATACGACAATTTATACCTCGCGAAAAAGAGAATAAAGAAACAGGTTTCTATTTACAAAATTTTTCTGCGAACATAAGAACCGCTATGTACAATTCCTGTTACTTAACTACTACGTGATTTATATGAGTAAATATTTCAAGTTTCTGAAGAAAAATTGGCCATGAATGAAGAGTATGTTGCCAAGAATGTAATATGTAGATGTGTTTGTATATTTATACTGTTATATGTAAATTAATATGACTATTAAAAAATACTAATGTTTGTGTGTAAACTTCGAGAAGTAGTATGAGGATTAAAATATTTATAAACAGTAATTCCTTGTAGAAACTAACATTCAATATAAGTGTAATTATCCCTGAAACATGGAATACGAAAATGCAGGATCGTTCCTGTATTGTTAGCCGCCCTTATTTATGTAATATTATTTTACGAATCTTCTAACCCGAGTTCGAAAATGATCACAAAGCTGACACTCTATCCACACTAACGTATTACTTGGTAATGAGATCCTTTTTACCTCCCGTCATTCCGTAGGTAAGGGAGGTAATGTTATCGTTCCAAAAATTCGATGGTGAGTTTTCAGTAAATAATCACGAATTAGGGTTCCCACAACACGTTTTACTATTTTTACGATGATGTCTGTGTGTGTGCCTGTGTGTGACGATTTTTTCCTCCACGATAACTCTTACAACAAACTTCCGAAAATTTCTATGTTGCGTATTTAAGCTTTCTACATTCATATAGAGTTGATTGTATTTTGGGTAAAATTGGACACCCGGAAGTGATACTTTACTTGAAGCCCATAACAGTTTTAATGAAAAATTACATTGAAATATAATCCAAAACTTTTCAATTTTAGTATTTAAGACTTTCATATCAAGGAGAATAACATATTAGATTTTGGCTAAAATTAATAAACCGGAAGTGATACTTTACTTGAAGCTCTGAACAGATTTTCGTGAAAATTATGATATATTCAAAAACTTTTTAAATTTAGTATTTAAGACTTTTATATAAAAGGGAACAACATATTAGATTTTGGCTAAAATTGATAAACCAGAAGTGATACTTTACATGAAGTTCTGAACAGATTTTCGTGAAAAATATACTATGATATACATATTCCAAAACTTGTCAAATTTGGTATTTAAGATTTTTAGATTAATTCGATTTTTTAAAAAATTGATAAACCGCAAATGATATTTTACTCGAACCTCTGAACAGATCTTCGTGAAAAATATTTTATGATATATATCAAGACTTGTCAAATTTGGTATTTAACATTTTTATATGAACGGGAGTAACATATTAGATTTTGGCTAAAATTGATAAACCAGAAGTGATACTTTATTTGAAGTTCTGAACATATTTTCGTGAAAAATAAATTGATAAAATCCAAAACTTTTTAAATTTGGTATTTAAGACTTTTATATTAATGGGACCGACATATTAGATTTTTTTCTAAAATTGATAAACCGGAAGTGGTACTTTACAGAAAGCTATAAACAGATTTTCTTAAAAAAATATATTAAAACATGACCCAAAACTTACCAAATTTGGTATTTCAACCTCGATTTCGACTATAGTTATATGATAAACCGGAAGTGGTATTTAATTTGGAGCTCTTAACAGATTTTCGAGGAAAAACATAATAAAATATAATCCAAAATTTCGTATTACAGACTTTTCTATATTTGGAACGAGAAATTATATTTTGTTTACAAACGATCAATCGGAAGTGATACTTTATACTTAAAGCTCATTGCTATTTTAAACATTGAATTGTCGGGAGGTTATGTGCTGGTCACATCAGATTTTTTTTTGTTAAATATGGTCGAGCTCGAACTCATATTAGTTGGGCCGGTTAACATTTTCAACAAACAAATTATAAAACCTACGCAAATGGTGATATTTCTACAAATTTCTTTCGACTAGTTTGAAATATAGATTTTCAACTTACAAAAACTGAATATGTTATTCAAGTATTCCGCAATTTAAAATTGGGTTACATTGCCTTTATTACTAAGTAATACCTGTTTTATTTCTATTAGGCATGGTGCCCGTAAGCCCTGCATATTTTCCTCTGAGTATTGTCGCATTTTTGTCTTGTATGGTAGATTTTACTGTACGCACTGGATTTTTACGTAGGCAATCCAGGTAAAGGCCGTATCACACTAGCGGGTTTCGAAGCGGTTGGCGGGTGCGGGTTCGGGTGCGGGTGGTGGTTCTTGAAATCATACTGTGGGGTGCGGTTGCCGCTATCGCTCCGCCACACCACCCACTGTTTATTCGTCTTGACGTTTTTAATCGAAAGCGAGGACATTTCGAGAAGGCGGTGAACTCGTGAAAAAACAATGGATAAGTTAAGAGTTAAATGCCGCACCGTCACAGACGAAAACTATAGCACATGTCAAGCCAAGGCAGTCACGTGACAGTATCGGGTTCGATGATTGGCTGCGGGTTCGGCATTATGCCCGTATCACACTAGCGGGTTTTGAAGCGGTTGGGTGCGGGTGCATGTGAGGGTGACTCCTGGACCAATAGGAGCGCGGCAGCTAGCGGCTTCGGTTGCAGGTGAAGGAATAGCCGACAGGTTATTTTTTCACCCGCCAACCGCAGCCGCAGCCAATCACAGAGCCCGATACTGTCACGTGACTGCCTTAGTTTGATGTGTGCTAAAGTTTTCGTCTGTGACGGTGCAGCATTTAATTATTAACTTATCTATTGTTTTTTCACGAGTTCACCGCCGTCTCGAATTGTTCTCGCCTTCGATTAAAAACGTTAAGACGAATAAACAGTGGGCGATGTGACGGAGCGGGAACGGCAATCGCACCTCACAGTATGATTGCAAGAACCGCGACCCGCACCCGAATCCGCACCCGTCAACCTCTTCGAAACCCGCTAGTTCGAGACGACAGTGAACTCGTGAAAAAACAATGAATAAGTTAAGAGTTTAATGCTGCACCGTCACAGACGAAAACTATAGCACACGTCAAACTAAGGTACTTACGTGACAGCCTGTCGGTTATTTCTTCACCCGCTACCGCAGCCGCTAGCTGCTGCGCTCCTATTGGTTGAAGAGTCACCCGCACACGCACCCGCACCCGCCAATCGCTTCAAAACTTGCTAGTGTGATACGGGCTTTGTGCCAGTATCACACTAGCGGGTTTCGAAGCGGTTGGCCGGTGCAGGTTCGGGTGGCTGTTCTTGGAATCAAACTGTGCGGTGCGGTTGCCGCTTCGGCTCCGCCACATCGCCCACTGTTAATTCGTCTTGATGTTTTTAATCGAAGGCGAGTACAGTTCGAGACGGCAGTTAACTCGTAAAAAAACAATGAATAAGTTAAGAGTTTAATGCTGCACCGACACAGACGAAAACTATAGCACACGTCAAACTAAGGTACTTACGTGACAGCTTGTCGGCTATTTCTTCACCCGCTACCGCAGCCGGTAGCTGCCGCGCTCCTATCGGTCGAGGAGTCACCCGCACACGCGCCCGCACCCGTCAACCGCTAGTGTGATACGGGCATTACATTTCAAAAGTGACTTGGTTTTTAAAATTTTGTTTTGCTACCTACTGTGATTAGTCGATTTAAAGTACAATACTAGTATTTACCAAGTGGCTTATGAAATCTATTTTTTATTTTTGCCTATTCTCAAAATTTCAAGCGGGAACAAATAAAATGGGCACCTGTATACAATCTGTTTGAATTTAGTGTCAACAAATGTCAACGGAAATGATTGTTAAATAAATAAATAAATAAATAAATAACATGCATAGCACAATGTTATTGGCGTACCATAATATTTGTTGTGTAAATAAGGATATTATTTAAAGTTGAATTGTCGAGAAAAAGGGAAAATTTTTCATATAATCTAACTTTGGTAAATGGTTTACCTACGAGCCCAAACTCATATCAGTTGGGCCGGTTTACATTTTCAACAAATTATAAAATCTACACAAATGGTTAGAAAATCCTATAAAATTCTTTCGGCTACTTTAACTATAGATTTAAATTTTTTTAAAAAACCGGTGGGCCCAATGACTGGTGATAATAATTCGACCGGTATTTTAAGGGTCTTCTTCTAGTCAAGATTTAGCTTCTATCGAGACCTTTTACTTTTTGCACAGTGAAAAGCAACTTCGTAAAAATTCAGTGCGTTCAGTAAAATCTACCCTGCAAGACATATGGGACAATACTCACAGGAAAATGTGCAGGACTTAGGGATCCAATGCATAATAGAATTAAAGGAGGTATTACTAATAAATGCGAAGTAAACCAATATTAAATGGCGGGATACTTGAATAATAAATTCAGTTTCTGTAAGTTTAAAATCTATATTTTAAATAAACTAGTCGAAAGAAATTTGTAGAAATTTCTCATCATTTGCGTAGGTTTTATAAGTTGTTTGTTGCTAATGTTAATCGGCCCAATTTATATGAGTTTGGGCTCGAATAGTAATTTTATAATACCTACAGGGATGTTTAATTGTTTAACACGTTCCCTGCATTTAGGAGTAAATTTGTCCCGTTTTAAACATTCACGTAGTACGGCAGAATTGACCATTTCAGAAATTTGAGCGACCACTGCATTTACTTTTCGAACTAAAAAGTTAGTGCCGTTAAATAGCAGCATTTCAAATTTATACGTAACCAGGGCATATAGTTTTAAATTTTAAAACTACCCAGGAGTTGTTAATATGAATTTGAGTATACGGTATAGTTTAAATTCTTATTTTACAAATAAAAACTTATTTTAGTACGTGAAAAAGTGAAGTATATTCAGCAAGCAATTATAAAATATTGTATTAACCTACTGAACCAAACCAAACCAGACAAAACATTTCAAATAGCAAAATTTTGTGAGCCAGAAGTTTAGTACCCATCTTAATTAATTGAAAAACAGCACCAACAAAACAAAAAAAAACAAGGATGGATATACGGAAAACGGCACTAATTTTTTGGTGCAGTCTAACACTTGGCACATGCGCTTTGAATTTCTGAAATGGTATATTGAATGATTGTGTGGAAACTGTAATATCAGGTATTTTTACGTATAAGAAATAATAAAAGGTAGCGTTCATAAGCTTATTATCTACACAATATAGATAACGTTAAATAGGGTACTATACCATAGTCAAATTTTAACCATCTTAAATAAGAAGACGAAAATATACATAAATTAATGAGTATTAGTGAAAAAAATTGTTTCAATATTGATTATGTCGCAAACTACAAGCGATTAAAGTTAATTACTAATTAGGTATGACGCGTTAGGTCCTAAGAATTTGATTGGTTGCCTGATTTTAAATATGAGATACGCGCGTCTGCTGCGGTCACTTTGTTGTATAACCTAACAAAAAAAATTACAATTTTATGTTTCAAGAAATAACTTAACATAACTTTAAAAATTCATGTCTCGCTTATTACGCAAAATTTTTAAGTCGCGTTTGCACTAAAATTCTTATTTTATCCTGTTCTTACAGAAAAGAAATGGAAAAAAAAGTGGTATAGGACCATATTGAAAATATTAAGGAGAAAATTTATGGAAAAAATAACCCTCACCGCAGAATTGGACTTTATATATAATCGCATTACAATAAAACTCGAAAAATGATTAACTATTTCTACAAGACAATAAATTTATTACAAATCTTTTAGCCTATTACATACACAACCCGAACTACTTGTATGTATTGCAAAATGTATATATCTTTATTCTACAGCACTGAATAGTAAATACATACAGGTTGTTAAGAAAAGGGTAAATTTTTTTCAGGGTGTATACATTTCAATGTCCTATTTTTCAATCAAAAATAATTATTTCAATATTCGATAAATTATTTCTTATTTTTTTCTCGCGGACGCGTGCTTGAGTGTCTGGTCGCGAATCTGAGCAACCGGGTTTGATCCCGACCAACTCAAATATTACGAATTTATATGGCACAAAATTGACACCCTGTGGTGCACTTTCCACGCCAACAATGAGTGTCCGTGAGGTGACGCCTGATAAACGCCCGCACGGTACAAATATGTCATCATCATTACCAATATCTGTGTACAAAGCAGATTGGCACAACCAGCAATGGGTACATTCCTAATGATTTTTTTGAGAAAAATGTATATTTTTCTATTTGTAAATATTAACATTAGACATCAATGTTGTTAAACATTTCTTCAAACGCACTAAAAATGGGTGTCTTTTTTATAAATATTGTAATTTAAAAATATGAAAATTAGTATAATTACGTAGAAATGAATAGTTTATAATTGAAAGAGTGTTTTATGAGTTTCAAACTCAACTGTCTGAAATGGATAGAAGTCATTGTTGGAGTATAGCAAGTTTTTTACGTATGCAACTTATACACAAATACGTATATCATGTAGTATATACATCAGGCTGGGGAAAATATATTTTACTAGTTTTATTAAGCTTAAAAGGTGAGGAAATAATTTATTACTTCAAGATAAACTTGTGTAACAATGTAACAATAAGATTTTATCTAGTGTATATTAAATTCTTTAAATATTTTCTTGATATTTCAATGGTTTCCCATAAATTAATATGTAATTTACATATACTTGGTATTTAAATAATGTAATATATGCATAATTGAATTTTCTTTTATATGTCATAATTATGAATAACAAACTAGATAAGAAACGTTAATTTAATTTTAATTTATGTTTTAAATCTTTTAAAAAATGCTTCCAAAGTTTCAACATATATTTATTGTTTCAAAAAATTCTAGAGAAATATTTCATATACAGGGTGATTGATTGCCATATATTAAATTTAACATTTTCATCAAAAATAAACCTAGTTATTAATTTTTCAAATCAACGATGTTATCGCTTTCGAATAAACTGGAAGTACAATGTAGGAACTTTCGCGTCAAAAAATGGCATTTAAGTTCGCCCTATACTTTATAATTTAATTAATAAGAAACTAATGCCCGGTTTCTCCATCGAAACTTAAATTGTTGATTATTGAAGTGTTACTTAATTGTAAGCAGGACTTCTATCCCAATTACGTTGCACCAGCAAATTTAAATGCGAACTTAACATATGTCACAAATTACATTGGCAACAGCGTAAAATATGTCAAAGCTGTCATTGTGTTTGTCAGTGTTTATATGCTTGTAATCGTTTCAACGGTATTTGATATGGATTTACCGGATTTCTCTAAATTTGACGACGATAACGACGTGGATAATGTGGATGAAGTTGATTTTGTCGACATTGTCCAAAATGTTCGAATTAGCCGAGTCAATAATAGTATATTATGATATAAGTGTATAAGCTAGCCTTTAAAGCACGCACGACAAGTTTAAAGCCGCGACGCGTAGCGGAGTGGCTTTAATGTCGTAGTGCTTTAAAGGCTAGCTTATACACGTGTATCATACGCTATTTTTTATTATAAATGCATCATAACCATTTAAAACTGAAAATTATTGCAAATCATACGGTTTTGATTTTTGATCCAGTGAGTTTAAGCGTTTCCAAGGAGACAGTTAGCAATTATTCGTATTGTTTAAGTTGTCAACAAGTCAATATTTTTTCACGTGATTGTGAGAGTGAGAAATGAATGAAATTAAAGAATTAGCTGAACAGGCGGAGTTAAGATTAATTCCGCCTAAATCTAAAGACGCGTATTATAAGGAATACGAAAAATTAAATAAATGGATGGAAAATAAAAATGCCGTAACTGTGGATGAAACACTCATGCTGGCCTATATGAACCAAATGGTATAACGGTAACTTGTGAAATTTATTGTACTTATTTTGTGTTTCGTTATAGTCAAATCAGTATAAACCTTCATCATTATGGTGCATTCATTCCAAATTACAAGCAATGCTAAAACTTAAGAAAGGAGTAAACATAGCTACTTTTCATAAATTGCATGCTTTCATGAAAAGCGTTAATAAAGGCTACGAGCCGAAAAAATCTTTCGTATTTTCGGAAGAACAGTTAAGGAAATTTTTTATTGAAGCCCCAGATAATACCTACTTATTTTTGAAGGTAAGCGCGAGATTATGATATTTTTTACAAAATTTAATAAATATTTTATTTTAAAGGTGGTAGCCATATGTGGAATATTTGGCTCATGCAGGAGATATGAATTATGTGATTTGCGCCTGTCTGATATTAAAAAAGAAGGTTCTGTTTTAATTATTAATATTCGACCATCAAAAACCGAAAAAGGTCGAAAGTTTGCTGTGGTTGATAATGATGACATATCGTATGTCAAATTATTTAACAAATACCTATCTCTACGTCCAGAAAATATATCTACGGATAGAGTATTTTTGAAATACGCCAATGGAAAATGCATTAAACAAGTCGTTGGAATTAATACTTTTGGAAAATGTCCTTCTCTTCTGGCGCGTTTCTTAAATCTTCCTGACGCTACAAAGTATACCGAACACGCGTTCAGGCGCAGTTCTGCCACAATCATGGCAAACAGCGGAATGAGTGTGGATGAACTGAAGCGCCAAGTAGGATGGAAATCATCAACGGTAGCGAGTGGATATATTGAAGAATCCATACAGAACAAAATATCAGTCACGAAACGCATTGGAGAGGCACTTACCAGTACACAAACTATATTAAAAGATAATATAGACATTCCAGCAAACGGCGACAGCGAAACTATAAATACCCAGCTAAAATCCTGTAATTTCCATATTGCTGACAACAAAAATTGTAATTTTTATATAAATTTAAATAAAAACCAATAATAATAATTGTTTTAGTTGTTATTCATATTAATTGTCATTTTTCGTTACCTAGGTAACTCAAAAATTTAGCGTGTTTTTATGGTCGATTTAAACACGCTTTGGCGTGTTTTAAAGAGGGATTATGATGCATGTATAATAAAAAAGTTTATACTTCTAAACCCACAATAACAGATCCGATTTTAATGATTTATTTTTTTAAATGTTTGTTATATTCAATTATACGAGTACAAAATCAGAAACATTTCAGCTGGGGCGCTGAATTATTTATACAGGGAGTCCGGATTTCGAAAACCACCATTGGGATCTCTAGAACTATAAGAGATACAACTTTAGTTATATGGGACATGTGGTGCGCCTTTGGGAGGCCATCTTAGATGTGTTTTTGTTTTGCCAAAAATTCTCATAGGTTACTTGATAATGGGGGAGTACTGAAGTTAGTCGATTTTTTTCATTTCGAAATTATTTCTAAACTATCAATAATCGAGAGAAATGTTTTAAATAGAAAAGTTAGATAATTTTATTGTCTATCCAGTGGTGTACGAAAATAATTTTTCTATCGGCAAATTTTCGAGATATAACACAAAAATTTTAAAATGGAAGCCATATTTGATTATTACTTTAAGAAAATACTTATTTTTTATTTCTTTCGATTGGTATAAAGGTTATTTATTGTATTTTAAACGATATTCCCGCTTCATTGACTCGACTAAATCCCGCGACAAATATATAACAGAATTGATTTGTTTCAATTATATGACGACTGTTAATATTTTTACTTCCCGTCATACCGCAGGTAAGGGAGGTAATGTAATCATGCCAAAAATTCGATGTGTGTGTGTGTGTGTGTGTGTGTGTGTGTGTGTGTGTGTGTGTGTGTGTGTGTGTGTGTGTGCGCGTGTGCGAGTGCATGTGCGAGTGCGAGTGCGCGTGCGCGTGTGCGTATGCGTGTGTGTGTGTGTGTGTGTGTGTGTGTGTGTGTGTGTGTGTGTGTGTGAGAGAGAGAGAGAGAGAGAGCGCGCGCGTGTGTGTGTGTGCGTGCATGTGCGCGCGTGTGTGTGTGAGAGTGTGTGTGTGTGTGTTTTCTAATGCGATAACTCTAATACTACAATTCCAAAAATTATAATTCTTTCGTATTCCTCATCGTTACATCCATATGAAGAGCTGAATAGATTTTGATTATAATTGATCAACCGGAAGTACCCTCATTTGAAGATTTTAACAATTTTTCTCGAAAAAACGATGTTAAATATCATATTTTCACATTTAATGTTATTATAAATAGCATATTTTATTCTCTACACAATTTGAATGCATTTTATATATAATATAATATAAACAAAATAAATATCATATATTAGCCAGCTATGCTATAACAGGTGCTATATTAAGAAAATTCTGATTGAAAGGTGTTAGTGTCAAGTGCAGTTCACAATATGTTTGTGTTATAACTTTATTGGAAAAATAGGATCTTTTGCTAGAAACTTTCTGTATGGAATTTGCATAAAATATATAAAACTGCCTTAAGGTAATGTACAAGAAATATAATCTTTTGCAAGGAACTTTCTGTATGACATTTATACAAAATACGTAGAACTGACGGAAGGTAATGTGCTGGCCACATCAGATTTTTTTTAGTGCCTGCAGAAACTTTTTGCTCACAAGTTGTTCGATTCTCGTGGAAAACTCCCCGATTGATTTTCCAATATTTAAACATATTGTCGTATTTTCTTACTCATAAATTGTACCAGACAATTTTGTTTTCAGGTACTCGTCTATCGGAATATTTTTAAAAGATTGGTGCATTTAGGTACTTTGATGTGAGGAATCGATTCTCGATAAAATAAATAATGTACAAGATTTGTCATTTATTAGGTAAAAAATATAGATAGTATACGTAATGATATATGTAACAATACCAATTTAAATAAAATATAAATTCAATTTCATCTTATCTGTGAGTGATCCATATTTCTCAATACTAATAGCAATCAATCAATAATCACAACAGAACAAATAAACCGTTCATTAGATCAATCACTTTTCCCATCTCCTCGTCCTTGTTCATCGGTACTGTCACTTGACAAGGACGTCCAAGTCCCTCGCTTAACAATGCGTTGCACAATGCACTACAAGTACCAAGTAATTCATATCAGCGTGGAAGACGTATACAAGTAAAAGAGGATGTCTTTCAGGTCAACGGTAGAATGCGATCCCTACTGCGGCTATAACGAGAATGTGAAGATATTTAAATAAGACGTGACTACTTCAAGTGATTATGACTATTGTAATAAGGATTTATTCGCAATTACGCTAAATGATGAGGCACAGATGGTAGATTTCATTTATGATAAATGGAAGTGACTCATATTAGAATGGAAATAGAGCAGAAATTGTAATGGTTTAAGTTTAAATAAATAAATAAATAATTAATGAATCACCATTTATTCTATCAATTATCTACATGTGTAGATATTTATTTATGGCCTATGCCATGTGAGTATAGCATATATTACTCAAAGTTATTTTAAAGTCTTGAGGAAATATTCAACGAAAAGTATACGAGTAGGTACAAGTAATAATATAAGATACTAATATAAGGGGATATTTTATGTAATCTACGAATTTATCTATAGGGCACGAGCAGACACGTGACTCGAGCGACCTTCACGTGCTTAGAATCAGCAGATTTGTGTGCGCATGTCATTTTGACAAGAACAATGTCATGTTGACAAGAACAATGTCATGTTGACAAGACCAATGTTTTGACTTATTTTGATTTTTAATTGCTAAAATGTTATTCTTTTTAATTACATTTGTTTTACTGTCTAAAAATTATAAAATATTAACATTTTAGCAATTCAAAATCAAAATAAGTCAAAATATTGGTCTTGTCAAATTGACAATGTTCTTGTCAAAATGACATGCGCACACAAATCAGCTGATCCCAAGCAAGTCAAGGTAGCTCGAGTCACGTGTCTGCTCGCGCCCTATTTGCTTACTTAACATGTTCATGGCTTGAAAGTAAAAGAATTGCGATTATTATCATTCCTAGATATGTGGATTATGGATTATAACACATAAAATTTTTCCTTCTGATTATATATTTCTTGTGCTTCTGACCGCTATGAGTAATATAATATCTCTAAATCAACCTTTTTTTTTTAGTCACGACCCCTTTTTCTAACAAGCAAGTAGCCTGCGACCCCCATATATCCCCCCTCATCACATTTGTCTTAAGAGATAATTATTGCAAAAAAAACACAAGTTGAATTACTTTTAAATTAAATAAAAAAAATCTGATGTGGACACCACACGACTTCCTTGTACGCAAGACCAACATGAAGTATAGACCCAATTATAAAATTGCACGTATTTGATATAATTTGACATTAACATTAATTTTTTATTTTTTGTTCTAATAGATAGCAGGCTTTATTACAAAAATCAAAAAGTATATGTTTTAAATTTACATATCTCGCTTATAGAAAGGGCTAATTTAATAATACCTAATGTGCTAGACACAGAATTTAATTCTCTAAAACTTTTATTTGAAGTATTTATTTCTAAAATCAAAATAAAACGATTTTATTCAAGAAAAATTGTTAACAACTTCAGGTAATATATCACTTCCGGTTAGCCTATTTTAACTAAAATCTATGATATTATTCTCATTGATATAAAAGTCTAATATACCAAATTTGAAAAGTTTTGGATTATATTTTAATATAATTTTTCATTAAAATCTATTATATGCTTCAAGTAAAGTATCACTTCTGGAAATTTTGTAATGACCAAAAAGGGAGGTGCACAACTAAATGTTATAGCAGTCCTAAATACATAATTTCAACTTTCTACGACTTCCCGTTTTTGAGTTATGCGAGATACGTACGTACGAACAGACGTCACGACGAAATTAGTCAAAATGGATTCATGGATGGTCAAAATAGATATTTCCGCTGAAATCTGAAAACCGAAATTTTTCGCGATTACAATATCTACTTCCTTTACAATGTACAAGGAAGTAAATAATGAATAAACATTTTGACAAATAAGAAATTTTTTTTACGCCAATATAAAAATGAAGCGCTACTAAAAATAACTATAACAAAAAATTATAAAAGTATAAATACACACTCTGTACAGGTACCGGTGCATGTGCCTTGGCATAAAAGATGCGCTGAAAAGTACAAAGCAAATATCCAAAACTCCACTCAAGTATTATATTTTTCACTGTTTTGTTACCCATATTCACTACGTTTTAGCACACGAATGAAATACAAATCGCCAGAAGTGAACACTGTCAGAAATGAGCACCACCATGTACAAGATGAAACGTACAAGAAATTAACAAGTCCATACAAGTCACTTCACTTAAAATCGTCATTTGACAAATAGAACATTATTCACTCAATGGAAATATTATTTTGCCGCAAATAATATTTATTTGTGACGAATAAATGTAGATTCACACAATAAAAACTATTTTTCATTGTAATAAATATAAAGTTTACACAAATATATTATGAAATTAATTCAAAACAATTACATATTTGCAGGAAACAAGTAAATATTTCAGAAAATTATAAATTTATTCATTAAAAATTTCAATTTAAAATACTAAGCAAACATATATTAGTTTATTAGAGAATATTAAATTAAATTTAAATGAAATAAATGACGGTCAAATAAATAATATAACTGAATGAATAAAATACATTTCATATTAAAGATTAAATTGTATTTGTTGCAAGGTTGCAATAATTGAATGAATGAAGTACCCCTTAATTATGAATATTTATTTGCTAAAAACCAGTAATTTTTCTCTGTGTAGCAGTATCTGAATAATCAGTGTGGAAATTTGAGTTTGTGTTGGTTATCGAGCAGCCTCAACATTAAGCTTATTTCTTTTGTTTGTTTAATTCCATATCTTAAAATTTCGGGAGTTCACCCATCTGTACATACGACTGACAGTTATTCTACTTTCCGGACTAATCTTCTAAATCTCTTAAAATAATAAATGTTTTAAGTCAATAAAATAATAATATTTTTGTCATTATTTTGTTTCCACTTGTATTTTTACTTTATTTTGAATATTGTCGATAGCAGTTATAATAGCGTACGCACTACGCCCGGAAAATCATTTAACTGGATTCGGAGACTAGGCAGTATACCTAATTATTTTCTAAAATATCTATTTTCCAGCAAAGTATATAAGGTATTTTTTAAATTGCTGTTAGATATTTTATTAAAAGAACAATACGTCGTATTTCTTATATGTAGAATTCAAATTTGCTTCCATCCAAAAATATAAAGCATTAATATGTGACACATTTTATGTTAACATTTTTGGCTGTAATTTGTACCTTATCTGTTAAAATTTGAATTAAATAATTGGATAATTATTGAACGTGGGAAATAATCATTGATATTAAACCAAACTTGTTTATCTTTTTGCTCTTGTATTAATTTATAATAAATCTCCTTAATGTTTTTGTCAATCGCAATTTAGTCTTCTCCTTGTAATAAATATATAATTGTAGAATACAAGAAGAAATTATAATTTAATTCTGATGAAGGCTGTGGGATTCATAAGGCCGCGGCAAGGAGCCGAAATTAACCAATGGTTATTCGCACAATGCGTGTAAATTCGTAATTCTTTGGTAAATAAACTTTCCATTTTAAGTAATAGTGATGAGGAAAAAACCTCGATTCTCACGAAGCAGACTACGACGGTTTTTTGCTCCGTATGTGGATAAAGGTCAGGTACTGTCACAGGATTTAGCAACATACATTAGATGAGCTAATTTTACTATTATACTCACATACGTCCTTACTTTTAACACACTACAGAATACTGTCTCAACATATTTTTATTTATTTTACATCCGTAACTGCAGAAATTCGCCGATCTTCGCGTAAATCGTCATTGGGAGAAATTTCATGAAATTTAAATTCATAGTATAGTAGGCGCAGAGATATTGTAGCTACCTCATGCTGTGCGTTATGCTGTGAGCCAAAACGAAAAAGTTAATCTTCCAATTTGCGATGAACTGCCTTGCTACCTAAGGATGTACTTTTGTTTTGCCGCGCATTTATTTAGCTACCTTGGTTATATTTGTTTGCAGAAACTTTGTATATTAGGTGCGTTCAATGAAGTAAGGAAATCAAGCAAATGTCAGGTAAGCAAACGAGGCTTGTTAGTACATTGAATGGTTTGCTACTTATAATCATAAACTGTCGTCCACAACTGTCATCGAGAATGTTATAAGTTGTCAAATATAACATGTGTATCTCTCATATCTCTTTTCTTTTTCTGCGAACTTATGGAATATGAATTTATACATTTATTTGTAGATAGTGGGATTAATAGACCATTTCAAAAATGTACGCGACCTCTACGTGTTTATTTTTTGAACTAAAAACTTAGTGCCGTTAAATGACGGCATACGAGAAATGTCAAAAAGAATTTAAATAAAAAGTAAGTAAAATGTTTATGCTGAAAATTAAAATTTATCGAAATAATTGGAGTATATTCGTGTTATTAATAAATTATGTTAATATGATAGATTTGATATAGTAACCTAATTTTTTATTTTAGATTATTCGACTACCAGGAAAATATTTAGGATATTTATCTTGCGATGATTTCTTTCCAGTAATATTAAAATAAATTCAATTTCCACATATTTTATCAATTTCTTTGTTATCCATTGCCGCCTGATCCATTCTTTTTTCCGTTCATATTTTGAGAAAAAGAATGAAATTAAATGTTTTTTTAAAATTAATATTACAACTTGGTACGCAACGTATAGTGCCCCTCAAAATTACAATTATTAATTTTCCAATGAAGAAACAAATACTATCTAACAAAAATAATCGAACTATCATCTGTCATATCGTAAACAAAGATGGGTATACGGCACTAACTTTTGTTATCTTTGTCTAAAGTTTACACACGCGCATTGAATTTTTGAAATGGTCTATTTGGAAGAAGCTATAATTATAACAAAATATTTCAAATTTAATAATGTTATAGATATGGATCACAAAATTCGCAAAGCCTTTTTGACATGTGGTTGACAAACACACACACCATATAAAGAAATAGAAACAGTTCAAGTTAACTTCATGTATATACAGAATGTTTCCTTTAAAACAACCAGCGCTTTTTTGGGCGAACTAATGACTTTAGAAAAAAATGTTATATACAAGAAATGATCAAGAGTAAGGGGCTAATTTATTAATAATAACAAACCGAAAATTCGAACAGTGGTTCTCAAACGGCAGAACAAAATTATATTTTTTCAAATGGTATCCTATATAATTCATTAGCCCATTAGATTTCAACGATATAAATATGGTATAGGGTTGTATAACAATTATTTCGAGAAAAATGGTATTAAAAATAATGTTATAATATTACAATAGGCTATGCAATACACAGGTATACGTCTGTTGCCTAGTTACGCTAGTAGTAAACCCATTTTTTATAACATTATTTATAGTTTTTAATATCATTTTTCTGGAAATAATTGTTACACAACCCTATGCTATATTTATATCTTTGAAATCATAAAAAAGTTCTCTATATAATGGGCTAAAAAATTATAAAGGGTGCCATTTAAAAAATAAAATTTTGTACTGCCGCTTGAGAACCACTGGTTAAATATTTGGTTTGTTACCATTGATACATTATCCCCTTATTCTTGATCATTTTTGGTATAAAACATTTTTCTCTAAAGTTGTTAGTTCACCCAAAAAAGCGCTAGTTGTTTTAAAGGAAACACCCAGTATGGGTTATATTTCCCGCCAATATATTTGACACTTAGAAAGACAAGCGAGAAATTTGTGGCTTGGATTGCTTGCGAGCAAATGAAGCAAATGCCAGGATAGCAAAGTCGTTCAATAAATTTTACTTCCGGTTGCTTGTTTTGCTGGGCTTATTGAACGTACATACATACAGGGTGATTCATCGGTCTGTCCTCTCTTTATAACTCTTTTATTTTTAGTCAGATAGAAAAACTCTTCAAATATAATTTATATGATATATTATTTTCTATCTACGTACCATAATGCATTTGTATACAGGATGCTCCGTTTAAGCGCAACAACATGTAACTTTATATTTCTTAATGGAACACCCTATATTTATTTATTTATTTTGATAGTAAATTATATTCCCTTTAAAAAAATTTAAGTAATAATGGTTCTAAAATTATAAATTAAGAAGTTATTTACGTTCCTAAAAAATAGTAGTTCAGAGTGGAAAAACCATAATATAATACAAATTTTTATCCTTTTTTATTAATACTTATTTTAAACATTACACTAATTCCAAAGAAGCTATTATAATTTAGTGACAGACTAAATAATGCAAATTATAATAAATACTCGAAAACTAGTCCTTCAACTTCAATAGATTTTTCTATTATAAATATTATACTAACCATCTCATCTTTACTAAAATTTGTATTATTCATTTTCACATCAACAATGATAAACAAAGAGTATTTGGACAACTTGTTTGTTTAAATTCGAAACAATTGATCAGATTATCCATAGCTTACTTTGTTAATAATAACATGATAGAAACATCATTCAACGAATAAAGGTAAATAACTTAATAATTTATAATATTAGACCCCTTATTACTTTATACGTTTTTAAAGGGAATCTAATTTACTATCAAAATAAATAAATAAATAAATATAGGATGTTCCATTAAGAAATATAAAGTTTTATATTGTTGCGCTTAAATGGAGCACCCTGCATACAAATGGATATGGTACGTAGATAGATAATACTATATCATATAAATTATATTTGAAGAGTTTTTCTATCTGACTTAAAATAAAAGAGTTATAAAGAGAGGACAGACCGATGAATCAGCCTGTATAGATTATCGTTATGCTGGTGTTGAGAATTGTAAGTATGCTGTGGTTTCTACGTAATTTGTTGGTGTTGTTATGTTGTTTCTTATAAACAATTATAATTTAGTGTCAAATAAAAATGACGGATATCGGTTGATGAATTTGATGCTGTACAAGGCAAATTGGTTCTACAGAAGTCAAAAGACGTATATACGAGAAAGAATACGAAAGATTTGCGAGTAGCGGTGTTCAAAAAATGTGATTTATCGAATATGTTGTGTTGTTTATTTATAAACAACAATGTTAATATGTATGAGTAGCTGTTGCCTGGTAACTTTATAGGCCCTTGGGCAATAAAAGCCAAATTGCGCCCGCTTTTAAGGGCGAATAAATAAGTTTATGATTCCAAAATAAAATAAAAGAAATATATCTTAATGGCATATTTCACCAGCCTCGGTATGCCAATCTGTTTTGTATGCGTTTACCAGGCGTCACCTCACGTTTACTCATTGCTGCCGTGGATAATGTATCACAGGGGTCACTTATGTGCCATTTAAAATTCGAAATTATTTTTGGCGTTGGTCGGGATCGAACCGGGGTCTCCAGATTCGCGACCAGACACTCAGGTACACACGGCCATAAAATTAATGTTTTTATGAGCTTTTAGTACAACTCGACTTTTGACAACTATGGATTATCACAAAAAATAAATGTTTACGTTCTTTTTATACGTCAATTCATATTTAAAATAAATTAGATTAGTAAACTTATATAAAACACGAAAGGGTAAACTGTATCGAAACCATATGTAGCATAGTAATTAAAAATGTAAAATACAAAATTTGATACTTTCTTAATATAAAATCGTCAATTTGTTATATTGGAATGGGCCCGTCCAACTTTTTTTGAATTTTTTTTGTGTTACAAAGAATATAAAAATAGAAATTTAGTATTTTTTGTTTTCTTGAAATTATGTTTAATAACGCCTAAAATGATTATTAAAGTTTTGGCGCGAAAGTTGTAACATTAGCGTCACTCCTCCAGAAGTAGAGAGAACCGACATACGTTACCATTAAAATGGTAATATACAGGGTGGAATCATATACTTCGGGAAAAAAATGAAAAAGCATATAGTACTGACCAAAATGAGTAAAAAAGGCTTAATCAACATGGGTCCGATCTTCAATAGTTTCCGAGATATAAGGCAGTGAAAATTGAGATTTTACGGAGTTTACCTCTGCTATCTCGAAAACTATAAGTGTTACGACTTCGATTAAACAAGACTTTTTCTTTACCTTTCAGAGGTCAACTTAGATGTGCTTTTTTTTTTTAAACAAATAATTGTACAAAGTTAAATGTGGCAACCTTGGCCAATATTTGATTTGCAAATAACTTCATTACTATTAGAAATTAAGAAAAATGTTTCATATAAAATTTTATTGTTTTTTTATAGTTTATTTACTGACAGATAAAATTTTGTTCAATCACTATTTTTGTTAATTTTCTTTAATTCTAAGAGTAAATGATCTCTTTCTCGGAAACAGTAAACAGTTGAAGATCGGACCAATGTTGATCAAGCCTTTTTTACTAATTTGGTCAGTATTATATGCTCTTTAATTTTTTTTCGCGAAGTATGATTACACCCTATATAATAATTGTTGCAAGAATAAAAATACGTATCCGTTACAAACTGGTCAAAAATCTTTAGAGTTAATGGTAATAAAGGAAGCCACATAGTTATTCATTTCAAAATTTATATTTGTTTGATTTACTTACATGAATAGGTATAGCAATAGTGTTAAATGTTAATTTATGTAAACCTTCGATAACACAGATCCATAAATAAAAAACAAGTAAGAAAAATTAATAATTTTTGCTCGTTTTCATAATCAGATTAATTATTCGCTTTAATTAATGTGACTTTAAGACTATAAGGTTATCATACTCACCACGTGCCATAGTATTTAAACTATTTTCTATTTATAATTAAATACAACAATGATAGTATTGATTACAATAATCAAAACATATTACATAATAAAAGTAATCCAACATAACACAACAATGATACGTATTGAGATTACAATAATGAAAACATAACGACTGTAGTGACGCTGACGCCACAACATGGCGACCTTTTTACGCTAAAAACTTCAATTACATTATTATCGGTATAAAAATACAAAATATATAGCAATTTTTATTTTGTTTTCAATCATTTATATTCAAAATTCATAAGCGACATGTAATTAAAAAAAAACCGAAGATTTGGGGGGGGGGCTATTTTTGTACTTCAATTATATCATTATTTCACAAGAATGGTGTTGTTTTATTTAGAGATTTTGATTTTATAAAGTTAATGCGAGTACAAGCGCTGCAACTTGGAGTTGGAGACTGTGCTTCTCGTTTATTGTTAAAATTTTGCGGCAGGTTATTTCGTCAAACATGTTTTTTAAAATTTTGATATCTTGTATTTGAGTAAGTAGCAGAAATATGACTTTTTTACTCAAAATGATCTGAGGAATGAATTATTATACTCTCGTTAGTATGTTTTATTAGAAATGAACGCCAACTTCACCAAAACATAATGTAATGAAAACTTGATATTGTAATAAAAAAACAATAAAAAAGAATTACTACTTCTGTCAAAATCAAAAGACTATATATGTATTTAATTCATTCAAATAATAACTTAATTTACAATAGGTTATGGGCCCAGGACGCAATTGAGTGAATGAATATAGAAATCGTCAGAAAATCAGTAGTGAAGGTCAGATAAAAATATAATATTTTTGTGAATTTTGACAAATATATTTGTTCATATTTTCGAGTATTCCTACACACCTGACCTTTCAATAGGACGGTAGATTAAACATTCAACGTACGCAGACGGCGAACACGTTGGAAGTACGCAGACGGCGAATATCTACCCGAAAGTGACGTTGACATTTCTTACAAAAGTTGAGATTTTGACAGCAGAAATGACGAGTTCAAATGACGAATTCCGTATCCCTAAGTTGACGTCGGACAACTACCATGCCTGGTCCATCCGCGCCAGAGCTTTGCTTATTCAAAAGGGATGCTGGGAAGCAATTGATCCTGGATTCAAAGAGACGATGACGGATGAACAGATTAAGGTGAACAATAAGGCATTAACCTTTTTATTACTAGTTGTAGAAGACGATATAATGGACGATATATGTGATTGCAAAACTGCGAGGGAAGCGTGGTTCGTTTTAGAAGAGATGAATTCGAAGCACGGTCTTCTACAAGTGTTGCAGTTGATGAGGGATTTCTTCAATGTCACAATGAAGAATGACGAAAGCATTAAAGCTTACATCGGCCGAATAATGGAAATTCACCGAAAATTAACGGTTGGTGGCTACGGATTTACAGATCGAGAAGTGGCGTTAGTTTTGCTGATGGGACTCCCCTCTACGTACGAGCCATTGATACTTAACTTGGAGCAGAACGAAGAAACTCTGACAACTAAATTGGTTAAGACCAAGCTTCTTGTTGAAGAGAAGAGAAAGGCTCGACGTGAATTGGAGAAGACAAATAAAGATGAAGACGACCCAAAAGCGCTACTAACAAAAATGAAGCATAAGAACTACAACCGAGCATATAGCAACAAGAAGAACGACGCAATTAAGGAAGGTGAATGTAAAGACCAACGAAGCACAGAAAGACGGCGCGTCATATGCTATTGCTGCGGTAAACCAGGTCATATCGCAAGAAATTGCCCAAATGAACCGGAGACGACAAGTAAGAAGAAATTCAACGATGACATTAAGCACAAGGCGACTATGATCACTCATAAAGCAATGTGCGCAATGAAGGACGTCATGACGGATTCTGCAAAATATTGGTACCTGGACTGTGCTGCAACAGATCACATGACATCAAGCAAAAGTAAGTTAATAAATTTCAAGAAATATGAATCTGATGTTACAGTGGCAAACGGGACCAAAATGAACGTGACTGGCAAGGGAGATGCACTACTTACCCTCTGCAAACGAGACGGTGGCAATGGTATAAAGTTAGTAGATACTTTGCATGTACCGGATCTGGATGGAAACCTACTTTCCATTGGACGTATCGACGAAGCCGGCTACGAGTTGAACATCGCTAAAGGAAAAGCGACGATTAAGGATTCAGAGGGAATGACAATATTTACAGCGCTGCGCAGTGGAAGACTGTACAGAATTGAAGAAGAAAAACCAACTGCGAGAATGACGAAAACAGTTGATAACTGTTTATGGCATCGCCGACTCGGTCATTTACATTTTGACGCTCTGAAGCAGCTGGGAAAACAAAATAACTCAGTTGATATTCAAGTGGACAACCATCAAGGCCTTTGCGACATTTGCATTAAAGGTAAGATGCGAAGGAAGAGTTTTCCCACCGGAGAAGCAACCAGATCGTTGAAACCTTTGGAATTAATTCACTCAGATGTAGCTGGAAAAATTACTCCAACATCGAAAGGTGGATCAAACTACTACGTGACCTTCATTGACGATTGCACAAGGCATGTAACAGTTTACCCAATGAAGAAGAAGTCCGAAGTACTTGAAAAATTTGATGAGTACCGAAAGATGGCAGAGTCATTCCATGGCACAAAAGTGAAGATTCTTCGCAGCGACAATGGCGGCGAGTACAAGAGTGCCGAATTTACTAAATATTTAAAAGACAACGGAATTAGAAGACAGTTAACGGTTCCGGAGACGCCACAACAAAATGGTGTGGCAGAACGGATGAACGAGACGTTGATGGATATGACAAGATGCTTGCTTATCGAGTCAGACATTCCAAAATATCTATGGGCGGACGCCATAATTGCAGCATGCCATATACGCAACAAATGCCCCTCAAAAGCCATTGAAGGACAAATTCCTGAGACTTTGTGGACCGAAAAAGATGTTTCACTTAATCATTTGCGAGTTTATGGATGCAAAGCATGGATGGGTAACCGAAAACGACAAGGTAAACTTGATCCAAAGGCAAAAGAATGTGTCTTTGTTGGATATCCAGACGGCGTAAAAGGATATAAATTGTGGAATCACATTGACGATACATTTCACGTCAGCAGAGATGTGATATTTGACGAGAATTCATTCCCATTCAAAGAAGATGGTAAAATAGTTAATGAAATTGATCGACCACATCCAAATGACGTAATCATTAACTTATTTAATGAGGTAAATGGAATGATGCAACAAGACGAGATGCTGCAACCAAATGATGGAATGATGCAGCCAGAAGAAATACAAGAAACGTTACCACCAGTTAATGAGAATGTTCAGCAATTGGAAGAACAAGATACAATACCAGAGACACTCGTAGAACAACTAAATGCAGGGGAAGAGGTACTTCCAAGGCGATCAAAACGCCTGGCAGCGAAACAGGCTGAACAGACAAGATGCCATACATGTAATGTCGTCAAACAAGAGAAGCTTTCAGCAGATCCTTTAACAGTTGAAGAGGCGTTGTCCGCACCAGATAGAGAACAGTGGAAGGCTGCCATGCAGGAAGAAATGGACAACCTGAAACGCAATGAAACGTGGACAATAGTACCTCGACCAGAAGAACGACGAGTGGTCAAATGCAGATGGATTTTCAAGAAGAAGTTTGATGGCAACGGAAATCTAGAAAGATATAAAGCACGACTAGTGGCACGTGGTTTTACGCAAGTATATGGAATCGACTACAAGGAGACCTATTCGCCGGTAGTAAAGACGAAGTCCATCCGGACTTTACTGGCTTTAGCTGTGGAACGAGGATGGAAGGCGCATCAACTAGACGTAACTGCTGCGTACCTCAACGGTACCCTGAAGGAAACCATATACATGGAGCAACCGACATCGTTTGAAGAAGAAGGTAAAGAAGACGATGTTTGCCTACTCAAGAAAAGTTTATACGGGTTACATCAATCAGGAAGAGAATGGAATTTGTGCTTGGATGAATTTCTGAAGTCATACGGGCTAATAAGATCGAAAGCGGATCCATGCATTTATTTCGATAAGAAGAAAGAGTTGATTATCGGCGTTTATGTAGATGATATACTTATAACAGCCCGGCATACGAACATGATTGAGGAGTTCAAGGCACAAATAATGAAGAGATTCAAAGCGAAGGATCTTGGTAAGGCAAATTACATTTTATCCATGAAAATTGATTGGCATGAAAACGGGTCGCTCACGTTGAACCAGTCCGCATACGCAGAGGAGTTGCTGGTAACCATGGGAATGGAAAACTCGCGAGGAGCTTCAACGCCATTAGACCCTGGAATGAAGTATGTGAAGACGGCGGAAGATGTTCCCATAGATGAAGAATTACATTATCGCTATAGACAAGCGATCGGCGGACTGCTGTATTTGGCCGGAGGAACTCGACCAGATTTAGCATTTGCGACTGCCTACATGAGCCAATTTAATGATCGACCAAGTATGGAACACTGGACAGGAGTCAAACATATTTTGAGATATGTAAAACACACGACAAAATGGGGATTGACGTTTAAGAAGACGAAACGTAACATTGAAGTTTTCTGCGATTCAGACTGGGCTAGCAACAAGGTTGATAGACGCTCATTCAGCGGCTACGTAGTAAAATTAGCCGGTACCGCAACATCGTGGAGTAGCAAGAAGCAGAAGAGTACAGCCTTATCCACAGTGGAAGCAGAATACTTATCAATGTGTCACGCAGCAAAAGAGGTATTGTGGCTAAGAAATTTATTAGAAAAAATTGGAGCAGAAAATTTTTCACCATCGCCCCAAATTCTACAAGTTGACAACCAAGGTGCAATAGCTCTTACGAAGAAATATGTTACATCAGAGCGAAATAAGCATATTGACTTACGACATTTCTTTCTTCGAGAAAAGGTCGACACAAACCAACTTAAATTTGAGTACGTGCCGACTTCCAACAACCCCGCCGACTTATTGACGAAAGCATTGCCGAGTAGAAAAACAAAGGAACACTGCAAGGTACTCGGATTGCAGAATACAACGAACATGGATGAAGTTGTCGAGGGGAAGTATTAGAAATGAACGCCAACTTCACCAGAACATAATGTAATGAAAACTTGATATTGTAATAAAAAAACAATAAAAAAGAATTACTACTTCTGTCAAAATCAAAAGACTATATATGTATTTAATTCATTCAAATAATAACTTAATTTACAATATGTTTGTATTTAGCTTGAAGCAATTCAGACGATATTTAAATGGTGATTGCCTATGAAATTCATATTACTTTATAAATTAAATGCCTATAAATTTTGTACATATAATTTAATGCATATCAGTTCTGTTTATTGAATAGTCGCAAACAATTATAAATGAAATGTTTTAAATTAGAATAATATCAAATGATATGTGAAGGGTATTCACATATAACCTCGCGTGGACACCATAAATTACGTAAATATATTTTAGCTGAGATTCTAATGGTTACATACCGTGTTGTTAACAAGTACATATTAAGTATATTTATAATTGAGCACACACAACAATCTATGCTTCCTCTTGCATATTTTGCATATAATAACTGTATTTCTCAACTAATTGTATGAGTATTATCTATAATATATGCAAAAGGGAAGTTGTCAGTTGTCAGCTAGAATCGCAAATACTTTTAGACTTATGCGGGTCGAAAAGGATCAGATTCTTCGTGTTTTGAAAACCAGGGGCGTACGAAGAAATTTTTACAAAAAAGTAGGATCTTGGAGTACTTAATCAAATAACATTTCAAAGATATCAATAAAAAGAAGGATTACCTACATACATATATACAAAGGTACTCCATAACTTATATCTTGCAAGTTTAATTTCCTATATGGGAAACAAATGTTGCATATTTGCAAAATTCTTCTAAAATAGAAATACTTATTTCATCGATCACTAACTAATACAGTTACTTATTTTTTGAAAGTGATATATTTTTGTCCTTTAAGTACAAAGATATAAATAGCTAACTGATTTTTTGTAATATGACAAAGGCTGAAGATTTATAAAAAAAAAGATTTACGTATAAGTTTTCGTCTTAATCCATAAAAAATTACAAAAAATATAAAAGAAAATCTATATTCATATTCTCACCTCGCTTCCTTTGAAATAACATTTTTTCCATATATATTTTTACCTCCCGCTACCCTTGGTAAGGGAGGTATAGAGATCGTGTTAAAAATCGAATATCGAGATTTTAGTACGTGCGTGTGTGCGTGCGTGCGTGCTTGCGAGCGTGTGTGACGATTTTTTCTCCGTCGATAGCTCCAACACTGCAATTCTAAAAATTATAATTCTTTCGTATTCTTCTTCGTTCCATCCATATGAAGAATTGATTAGATTTTAGTTATAATTGGTTGACCGGAAGTACCCTCATTTGAAGATTTTAACAGTTTTTCTTGAAAAAACGCTGTTAAATATCATTTTTTCACATTTAATGTTTTTATAAATATTAAGGAATATTTTACGAGTATTCTCTACACGATTTAATTACATTTCATACTTCATATTCAATGGATATTGAGTTAAAAAATCTGGTGTGGCCAACACAATACCTCCCGCCATTACCTGGCAGTTTATTTCTTATAATATAGTCTAGTTTAATCCAAGTAACTACTCTATTTAAAACCCCTCAACAGGATTAAATCCCAATTACAGAGATTGGGTTCACATTCACACCCACAGCCTTGCTTTAGTGGGATTCGAACTCGAGCCCCGAGGGCCCTCATGACATGAAGAGTTGCTCTAACCATTGAGCCACCGGAACTTTAATAAAATGTAGATTAACTTTTTAATAACGGGATAGAATAGAATTCACTAATCCAAAAATGAGGATTAGCTTAAATATTTTTGTGAATCGTTAATTTTTATTAATCTATTCATACCTAAATATTTACTTATACTGCAAACTGTATTGTATTCCTTTTATGTTGTTCTATTTAATTTTTTTCTTTTTAAAACGTTACTAATAATATTTTGAAATGATTAGTTCTTTGATAGTGACATTTATTTGTCAGTTACATACATTTGAATAACTGCGTTTTGTTTGTTTAAAGCACAGGCTCTGGAATTTAAATTATATATATATATATATATATATATATATATATATATATATATATATATATATATATATATATAAATATATTTAAAAATTTATCCATAAAATATATAGAAAAAGTATTAATACAAATCTGTACAAAATTTAATAATCTTTAATTTTCATAATAATATTAATCTCGAAAAAATAACATTTAAAGATATTTTTCAAAAAAAAAAAAACTATTTTGAGCTTCTAGTAAAGTGCCATTTTCGGTTATCCGATTTTCACCAAAATCTAATGGGCTCTGTCCATTACAGAAAAAGTTCGAAATACAAGGTTTCAAAATTTTCTGAATGATAGTATTTGAGTTAGAGTGGAGGACCCACACATACACACAGACATCGAAAATGTTAAAATTGAATTCTAGGGACCTTAAAACGTGGTTATTTACCAAAATCTCGATATTCGATTTTTACCACGATCCCTATACCTTCCTTACAAAGGGTAGCGGTAGGTAAAAATTATAAAGAAATTAAATTTCATAAAGAAGCCAGCTATGGAAATTCTGGAAACAACAAATATAAATAAAAAAATGATAGACAGATGTCAATGTCAAGTGCGATTGACATAGTATGTTTGTGTTATAATTTTACTGTAAATATGGAATCAATTCTAAGAAACTTTCTGTATGGAATTTGTACAAAATACATATAACTGAGCAAAGGTAATGTACTGGAAATATAGTCTTTTGCAAGAAACTGTCTGTATGGAATTTTTATAAAATTTTTATATATAAAACTGACGGAAGGTGCTGGCCACATCAGATTTTTTACATTTAAGTTTGCAACTTATGCTCGATATTTTTATCTCTGGTTTAACGTAATTCTTAGTTAAAATGAGAATTATCGCAAGGAAAAATTGACACACGTTTAATTTTTAGAACTTATATCATAACAACCATGATATATTTTCCGTTTTAACTAACAATTAAGTTAACAGGCAGTTTAATCATAGTTGAAAATATCGAGCCTTAAAGTAACATATTAATATTTTTAGGTATGGCTATTTATACGAAAATCGTTTATAGTTATTTATAAATACTGTAATTATTTTTTTATGTAAATTTATTATTCACTTCATTTTTTGTTGGAAATTGAACTGTAGACGAAACAAATCCATTTGTACCTTTTGTGCAATAAACATTATTATAATTAGGTATTAATAGAAAATCATTCAAGACTGTGAATGTGAGTCACAAATAATCGATTATTTATACATTAATGAAAACCATAATTAGAAGATCAACGGAAAAATAATTAATAATATATTGTCACGGCATATTACCTATTGCTGGGTGTGCCAATCTGTTTGTACACAAATATCGGTATTGATTTATTCATATCGTGCGGACGTTTACTAGGCGTCACCTCACTGGCACTCGTTGCTGGCGTAGAAGGTTCACCACATGGGTAAATTTTGTGCCATTTAAAATTCGAAATTATATTTGCCATCGGTTGGGATCAAACCAGGTTCCCCAGATTCGACTTTTTAATGCTTAGGATTTCGTAGATGAGACAAGCAGCGCGACAGTAATTTGTTCACTGAATAAAAATATGCAAGTCCAGGTTTTAATAAAAGAAATGAGAGAATAGTATTTTGTCTTTCTCTTCATTTGTGTAAAATGTTTTTTTTTTATTAAAATATTGAAAAAAAGCCTTCATTATGTAAAGAATACTAAAATTTATTAAGGAAAAGAATACTAAATTACATAATAGAAAACGATTACAAATATCTCAAATAAATAAATAAATAAATTTTCCAATCCTCAATCCCCGGATGGTCCGCACTACTCCCCACGAGCGCCAATAATCTGCAAAAGATAAAAATAGATGAGTATATCCTCAGTGAGTACTTAGGATCCCCGTAAATGCTCCAGGCTTCAGTCCAACTTTTGGGATTAGGATAGGATTAGGTACCAGTCCCAGCCGCACTGTAAACTCTTCCTCAGCCCGCAAGCGAGGGTACAGCTGAACCGCAGAACAGCTCTTTCTCAACACCGCAGCGTGAGAGCACTCAGACTCATCTCCGCAGAGAATGAGATAGTCCCAGCCACACTGTAGACTCTTCCTCAGCCGGCAAGCGAGGGAACAGCTTCGAAAACACTAGCACAACTGGCCGATAATCAAATGAACAGTCATTTAATATATATATATATATATATATATATATATATATATATATATATATATATATATATATATATATATATATATATATATATATATATATATATATATATATATATATATATATACAGAGAATTTATTTTAAAATGCAACATATAGTTTATCACTTCCATGGTTACACACTACTGTCAAAATATGACAGCAATGTAATATTTGTCCATTTTAAAATGCAACATTATAAATAGTATTGCAGCACAGGAGATACCTCCAGGACACATCGCAAATGGTGTCAATTCTTTCTACCAGCGACTATGATATTGCCTCAGTGTGAATGGAGGTATTTTTGAACATTTATTACATTAAAATTTTGAATTTTTGTAAAATAAAGTTTGTTAAGATGTGCTACATTAAAATTTAGATTTTTTTGTTAATAGAATGTAGGCTAATTTATTGGAAATTAGTATTGATAATGCGTAATTACAAATTTTTGTATGTTGCATTTTAAAATGGACAAATATTACATTGCTGTCATTTTTTGACAATAGTGTGTAACCATGGAAGTGATTGACCATATGTTGCACGTTAAAATAAATTCTCTGTATATATATATATATATATATATATATTAAATGACTGTTCATTTGATTATCGGCCAGTTGTGCTAGTGTTTTCGAAGCTGTTCCCTCGCTTGCCGGCTGAGGAAGAGTCTACAGTGTGGCTGGGACTATCTCATTCTCTGCGGAGATGAGTCTGAGTGCTCTCACGCTGCGGTGTTGAGAAAGAGCTGTTCTGCGGTTCAGCTGTACCCTCGCTTGCGGGCTGAGGAAGAGTTTACAGTGCGGCTGGGACTGGTACCTAATCCTATCCTAATCCCAAAAGTTGGACTGAAGCCTGGAGCATTTACGGGGATCCTAAGTACTCACTGAGGATATACTCATCTATTTTTATCTTTTGCAGATTATTGGCGCTCGTGGGGAGTAGTGCGGACCATCCGGGGATTGAGGATTGGAAAATTTATTTATTTATTTATTTGAGATATTTGTAATCGTTTTCTATTATGTAATTTAGTATTCTTTTCCTTAATAAATTTTAGTATTCTTTACATAATGAAGGCTTTTTTTCAATATTTTAATAAAAAAAAAACATTTTACACAAATGAAGAGAAAGACAAAATACTATTCTCTCATTTCTTTTATTAAAACCTGGACTTGCATATTTTTATTCAGTGAACAAATTACTGTCGCGCTGCTTGTCTCATCTACGAAATCCTAAGCATTAAAAAGTCGAATCTGGGGAACCTGGTTTGATCCCAACCGATGGCAAATATAATTTCGAATTTTAAATGGCACAAAATTTACCCATGTGGTGAACCTTCTACGCCAGCAACGAGTGCCAGTGAGGTGACGCCTAGTAAACGTCCGCACGATATGAATAAATCAATACCGATATTTGTGTACAAACAGATTGGCACACCCAGCAATAGGTAATATGCCGTGACAATATATTATTAATTATTTTTCCGTTGATCTTCTAATTATGGTTTTCATTAATGTATAAATAATCGATTATTTGTGACTCACATTCACAGTCTTGAATGATTTTCTATTAATACCTAATTATAATAATGTTTATTGCACAAAAGGTACAAATGGATTTGTTTCGTCTACAGTTCAATTTCCAACAAAAAATGAAGTGAATAATAAATTTACATAAAAAAATAATTACAGTATTTATAAATAACTATAAACGATTTTCGTATAAATAGCCATACCTAAAAATATTAATATGTTACTTTAAGGCTCGATATTTTCAACTATGATTAAACTGCCTGTTAACTTAATTGTTAGTTAAAACGGAAAATATATCATGGTTGTTATGATATAAGTTCTAAAAATTAAACGTGTGTCAATTTTTCCTTGCGATAATTCTCATTTTAACTAAGAATTACGTTAAACCAGAGATAAAAATATCGAGCATAAGTTGCAAACTTAAATGTAAAAAATCTGATGTGGCCAGCACCTTCCGTCAGTTTTATATATAAAAATTTTATAAAAATTCCATACAGACAGTTTCTTGCAAAAGACTATATTTCCAGTACATTACCTTTGCTCAGTTATATGTATTTTGTACAAATTCCATACAGAAAGTTTCTTAGAATTGATTCCATATTTACAGTAAAATTATAACACAAACATACTATGTCAATCGCACTTGACATTGACATCTGTCTATCATTTTTTTATTTATATTTGTTGTTTCCAGAATTTCCATAGCTGGCTTCTTTATGAAATTTAATTTCTTTATAATTTTTACCTACCGCTACCCTTTGTAAGGAAGGTATAGGGATCGTGGTAAAAATCGAATATCGAGATTTTGGTAAATAACCACGTTTTAAGGTCCCTAGAATTCAATTTTAACATTTTCGATGTCTGTGTGTATGTGTGGGTCCTCCACTCTAACTCAAATACTATCATTCAGAAAATTTTGAAACCTTGTATTTCGAACTTTTTCTGTAATGGACAGAGCCCATTAGATTTTGGTGAAAATCGGATAACCGAAAATGGCACTTTACTAGAAGCTCAAAATAGTTTTTTTTTTTTTGAAAAATATCTTTAAATGTTATTTTTTCGAGATTAATATTATTATGAAAATTAAAGATTATTAAATTTTGTACAGATTTGTATTAATACTTTTTCTATATATTTTATGGATAAATTTTTAAATATATTTATATATATATATATATATATATATATATATATATATATATATATAATTTAAATTCCAGAGCCTGTGCTTTAAACAAACAAAACGCAGTTATTCAAATGTATGTAACTGACAAATAAATGTCACTATCAAAGAACTAATCATTTCAAAATATTATTAGTAACGTTTTAAAAAGAAAAAAATTAAATAGAACAACATAAAAGGAATACAATACAGTTTGCAGTATAAGTAAATATTTAGGTATGAATAGATTAATAAAAATTAACGATTCACAAAAATATTTAAGGTAATCCTCATTTTTGGATTAGTGAATTCTATTCTATCCCGTTATTAAAAAGTTAATCTACATTTTATTAAAGTTCCGGTGGCTCAATGGTTAGAGCAACTCTTCATGTCATGAGGGCCCTCGGGGCTCGAGTTCGAATCCCACTAAAGCAAGGCTGTGGGTGTGAATGTGAACCCAATCTCTGTAATTGGGATTTAATCCTGTTGAGGGGTTTTAAATAGAGTAGTTACTTGGATTAAACTAGACTATATTATAAGAAATAAACTGCCAGGTAATGGCGGGAGGTATTGTGTTGGCCACACCAGATTTTTTAACTCAATATCCATTGAATATGAAGTATGAAATGTAATTAAATCGTGTAGAGAATACTCGTAAAATATTCCTTAATATTTATAAAAACATTAAATGTGAAAAAATGATATTTAACAGCGTTTTTTCAAGAAAAACTGTTAAAATCTTCAAATGAGGGTACTTCCGGTCAACCAATTATAACTAAAATCTAATCAATTCTTCATATGGATGGAACGAAGAAGAATACGAAAGAATTATAATTTTTAGAATTGCAGTGTTGGAGCTATCGACGGAGAAAAAATCGTCACACACGCTCGCAAGCACGCACGCACGCACACACGCACGTACTAAAATCTCGATATTCGATTTTTAACACGATCTCTATACCTCCCTTACCAAGGGTAGCGGGAGGTAAAAATATATATGGAAAAAATGTTATTTCAAAGGAAGCGAGGTGAGAATATGAATATAGATTTTCTTTTATATTTTTTGTAATTTTTTATGGATTAAGACGAAAACTTATACGTAAATCTTTTTTTTTATAAATCTTCAGCCTTTGTCATATTACAAAAAATCAGTTAGCTATTTATATCTTTGTACTTAAAGGACAAAAATATATCACTTTCAAAAAATAAGTAACTGTATTAGTTAGTGATCGATGAAATAAGTATTTCTATTTTAGAAGAATTTTGCAAATATGCAACATTTGTTTCCCATATAGGAAATTAAACTTGCAAGATATAAGTTATGGAGTACCTTTGTATATATGTATGTAGGTAATCCTTCTTTTTATTGATATCTTTGAAATGTTATTTGATTAAGTACTCCAAGATCCTACTTTTTTGTAAAAATTTCTTCGTACGCCCCTGGTTTTCAAAACACGAAGAATCTGATCCTTTTCGACCCGCATAAGTCTAAAAGTATTTGCGATTCTAGCTGACAACTGACAACTTCCCTTTTGCATATATTATAGATAATACTCATACAATTAGTTGAGAAATACAGTTATTATATGCAAAATATGCAAGAGGAAGCATAGATTGTTGTGTGTGCTCAATTATAAATATACTTAATATGTACTTGTTAACAACACGGTATGTAACCATTAGAATCTCAGCTAAAATATATTTACGTAATTTATGGTGTCCACGCGAGGTTATATGTGAATACCCTTCACATATCATTTGATATTATTCTAATTTAAAACATTTCATTTATAATTGTTTGCGACTATTCAATAAACAGAACTGATATGCATTAAATTATATATATATATATATATATATATATATATATATATATATATATATATATACGATCATGTAATTCAATTTAAAGCTGAAATAAAAAATTAAAGAGAGAAGTAATTAAACATAATACTAGCGCTAACAATTATTTTAAATAATGCATGAGCACATTTTTGTTTCCTTTTAAAAAGTTACTTGAATTATCATCTTCCTCTTCCACTTTCATTAATAAGATTTATAAAATTAAATTGTTATTCCACAAATTTATTATATTAGAGAGGTGACTGTCGCATTTGATGAACCGCGGTGACATGCCGCTGCATGAGCACTGTAAGGCCCGGCTCGGCTCGGCTCGGGTGGGCCGCAAGCTACCCGGCCCGACTGGCCTGGCCGGGCCAAGTTTTCGTGATTATCATCGGTTTTTAGAAATATGATTATTTTCAATGAAATTTTAGTTTTCCAAATACGATTGTAATTTTCCACTTATTAATATTGTTTTTTGTTATTAATAAATGTTATTTTTACAGAAAATGTAGAATTGCATAATAATTAATATAATACAGATGGCTAAACGCATTTTTTGTAAATAGCGTAAACACGTGTTCTTCAAACGTTTAGTTGCGAGTAAGGCAATAAGTTATTGTTATAATGTGTGATATGGTACATTATAATAAATTTACTAATTATTACTATAATTACTTATATACTTATTATTATTTAATAAATAAAATAGCAATTAACAACTTTATGGAAAAAATTATAATCCAAAATTTCAAATTTGACATTAAAGACTTATATTTATAGGAAAAATTGATTAGATACTTAGGCTTCCGTAATTTAAATAATTTTTGTACTGAGTAGAGCTTTTAGATGAACGGGCCTGGCCGGATCGGGCTTTTTAAAATATACGGGCCTGGCCGGGTCGGGCTCTTAAAGTGAATGGACCGGGTCGGATTATCTTGAAAATGTCGGGCCGGGCTTTTTAAATGGATGGCCGGGTCGGGCCGGGCTTTATATTTCTTTAAAAAAATCGGGCCGGGCTTCGGGTGGGCTGAGCCTGAAAATTTTGACCCGTGCAGTGCTCTAGACTGCGACTTGTCACATCTAAGCAATTCTACCTTTAATGATATAATGTAAAGTAGTGCTGTTTAAATATCGTTTACTAAAACTTCGATACGCTATTTTTAGTACGATACCTGTAACTCCTCCTTACCTAATTTATGATGTGGAGATAAAACAAGAACTCATAATATGTTGAATTTATTAACTACAATAATGCATTGGGAGTTATTATAAGATGTTATTTTTTGCAGAAATCTACATACAATACAAGGTGAAATATTATCATTGGAATATTGAATTCCAGACAGGCCCGCATAGGATAAAAGAAACTCAAATATATGAAAGGAAAATATATCAGTCAAGAATTTATGGCAGGGTTGTCAAAAACCCGGTTTTTTTTTTTGAAAAAATCCAAACCATTTCTGTTTTTTTTTAAATTATTTGTTCATGTAATACAAGTTAAAAATAATTACAAGAAACACTAGTTAATTACATTTCAATTGCAATATAATGTAATACGATTTTTACTAAACTGTACAATTTATTCATGATATTTTCATGCTTATACAGCTCGCCATGCCGCCTGTGTTTTGGTTTCTGGATGAACATACTTATTTAATTCGTAGTTGAGTTTCAAACATGAAAGTAAAGGGTTCTGGGAGAAAACAGTCACTAGAGTGGGCAAATGTTAAAACATATGCTGGTAAAACCAAATGCAAACATTGTGATATATTAATAAGTTCAAAAATTGAAAGAATTAAAAAACATTTACAAAATTGTATAAAGTACAAAAAAATAGTGACAAGTGCTAGTTCATCATTGTCCTCAATACTAGGGATGGGTGATTCGGACGGTTAAATAGAAGAACAACCTAAGAAACGTCAGTAAAATTTATCAAATTTTGTTCTTACGACATCGCAAAAAGAAAAATACAAAATCGATAACAATATTGCTTTATTCTTTTATTGCAATAACGTCACTTTTAATATTGCAAACAGCAAAAGTTTTACGAACATGATCAATTCTTTACGACCTGGGTATAATTATTCTAATCGCCATAAATTAGGAGGTAAATTACTAGACGAAGCAGCAAATACGGTGGATCGAAATTTATCAGATCATTTAAAAAATGAAAAATGTTTCTTAACTTTATTATTTGACAGGTGGTCAAGTATCAGAAATGATCTAATAATTGCCACCAGTATTCATCTTTATGAACTTATACAATTCTTTAATCAATTCTTTAACAGGCCTAAATTTTTATAATAACTGGGTTTTTACGAGTTTTTTCAAGTGGGTTTTTGCCGACTATTTCACTCATAAATTTATAAGCCAATCCCAATTCGGGATTCTACCTATAGTTACCAAGATTCATTTTCACAAAACACCGTCACGTACATTTTTTCGCACCCTTTAAACCAATAAGATGTCGCATTTTTACAAGTGAGTTTTGATAAGCGAAATTTTTTTGACGTTTTAGAAACATGTTGTTTACGCACCTGTCAAAGTGAGTATATTTTCAGTGTCATCAGTTTTTATTAAAAACGAGTCAATTCGGACAGGAATCTGTTTAAAACGTTGAAAAAGCAAAGTTAAATGTAACACCTCAAAATACAATAAAAATTAGATTTTTGTCAAGAAGAAATATATATAAATAATTACCTGATTTTTATTTTGGAAATAGTCATCCGGATACCATTCGTGGTTAAATTTTATCTTGGAAAAAAATTCCGATTGCTTTATTCGAGCCTGTTGCTAATTTATTTCGTGACATTGATCAAAAATCACTCGTTGACAACTCGTGATTTTTTTGTCAATGCCACTCAATAAATTGCTAGGCAACCAGCTCTCGTAACAATCTGAAAATTTTCCCGGCAAAAATTTACCACTTATGATATTATATATGATAAAACCCTCTGGGTCTTTTTGAGCTGGGTTTTTTCATGACAACCCTGATTTATGGAGTACGATTCTAATTCATTTAGAGAGGAGACTGTCTGTTGATTACATGACTTTAGGGATTTTATTTTCTAGGTTGGTATATATATATATAGGATGGGGTATGAAAGGAATTTGTGGTTATGGATTTCATGTTATTTTATGCCGTCGGTTGAAAAAGTATGAAAAATTTATGGAACGGAATTTTTCATGTTAGTATTAATAGAAGTAATAATATATTCATATTTTTAATATACCGCCTCTTCAATCATTAAAAGAGATAAAAATGGATATGACGAGACAAACATTCACTTCAATTCTGTAACAAATTTACTAATTCTGAAATATTGCTATAGCAAATATCCAATAATAATTGCAATCAATGAATAAAATATGAAAATGACACGACATTTGTTTCTATTGCTTACAATTTATTGTGTACTGTAAAGTAATTTCTTAAATGAAGTGTTCTTTTTATTATGGATATTTTTATTACAATCTGATTTGTCAAAATGACAAAGACATTTTATCTGTTGGAAAGTGACATTTAGCTAGCCGGAATAGTTATTTGTATTTAAAAAAATCTGATGTGGCCAGCACATTACCTTCCGTCAGTTCAATGTATTTTGTACAAATTTCGTACGGAAAGTTACTTGCTATATTAAATATTCTATTTCTTGTACATTACCTTCCGGCTGTTGCATGTATTTTATGCAAATTTCATACAGAAAATTATTATTTTGTGACGTTTTCTATATACAGTGTAATGTATCTGCAGAAATAAAAGATTTATTATTATTATTATTATTATTATTATTATTATTATTATTATTATTATTATTTCTTGTACATTACCTTAAAGCAGTTGTATGTATTTTATACAAATTCCATACAGAAAGCAAAAGATCCTATATTTCCAGTAAAATTATAAGACAGACACACTATGTCAATTTCACTTGACACTGACATCCTGACATCTTTTAATCAGAATTTTCTTAATATAGTAGCTGTTTCCATAGCTATGGCTACTTTATGAAATTTAATTTCTTTATAATTTTTTAACTCTATATCCATTTATTATTAAGTATAAAATGCAGTTAAATCGTATAGAGAATAAAATATTCTTTAATATTTATAATAACATTAAATGTGAAAAAATGATATTTAACATAGTTTTTTCAAGAAAAATTGTTAAAATCTTCAAATTATGGTACTTCCGGTTGACCAATTGTAACCAAAATCTAATCAGCTCTTCCTATGGATGTAACGAAGAAGTATACGAAAAAATTATAATTTTTGTAACTGTAGTATTAGAGTTATCGCAGACGAAAATTTTGTTACACACACACACACACACACACACACACACACACACATCCACACACACACACATCCACACACACACACACATACACACACACACACACACACACACACACACACACACACACACACACACACACACACACACACACACACATACAGACATCATCGTAAAAATAGTAAATTCGTATTCTAGGGACCCTAAAACGTGCTTATTGAGTAAAAACTCATCATCGAATTTTTTGACCAAAGACAATACCTTCCTTACCTAAAGGTGACGGAAGGTAAAAATACTTCAAATTTAAATAGTAGAACATAAATTCTGTATATATACAGGGTGTTCATTTTTAAGTGGCTACCATTGTGATCTTGAGAACTATAAGATATACAAAGTCCGGCACTCTTCTTAATATTATAAATTGGGGGAATTAATACAAAATTTTATAATTTTTTTTCTCGAAAATTTTGTTATGTAAGATTATGAAAATTGTATTCGTTGGATTCAGAATAAAGAGTTCTATTGAATGAGCAAATAAAAAGTATATGTTTCTATTTAAAATAAAAAAGTTGGTATCAATATTTGAGAACCACTGGTTAAAATCAGTTTTCAGTTTATCATTGAAATGCCCATGTAAAGTAAAGATTCTTCGCTAATTTAACCAACTTCGTATCTCTTATATAGTTCTCGAGATCTCAATGGTAGATATTTAAAAATGAACCCCTGTATATACGAGTACAATATGAAAATTTCAGTTTAATAGAACTAGCCATGAAATTAAAACCAAAAGACAAACAAATGTGTGATGGGTTAACTGTCAAATATTATGTCAACTTTTTGTCAAGAAAAATGAGTTGAACTGCATAAAACTAAATTCTTATTCCGCTTAAGAATTTAACATTGTGATAATTTTATGAAGAAATGAAAAGTAAATTAAATTTTATGACAAAGAAAATCATATTTTTGTTAAGCTTTTTGTTTTAATTCCATGGCTATCACTAGTTTTGAGGTGATTTTAGACATTTTCATACCTAATTTCTGCCGTTACAAAGCATGCAATTTTTTTTATTGATTCAAATGTGGAATTTTATGATCTACAACTTATATTTGAAGTTTTTTTTTTAATAATTTGGGAAGCAACGCACAAGGAAACACTGCTTTCCCATGTTAAATGCCTATGTAACGGATTCCGAGAGCCACGCGGTACCTATAGGAAAGATTACCCGTCATTAATATGCAATTATATCATTTGGCCCTAGTCTGTAACTCAATTGATAACTTTTATCGATCGGTAATAAATTGTAGCCAATAATAATAGTAGACACTGAATAAAAAATGAAACTCGTAGATGCTACATTTGTTTCTATTTGTCAAAAATAATTATCGTTATCGATCGAAAACTATTATCGATTGAGTTACAGAATAGGGGTGATTATTTATTAATCAAAGGCAGATTGCGATGAAGAAATTTTAGGCTAAGGCACATTTGAGACTGACTACCTTGGAAACAAACGAATTTCAGTGAAGAACGGCTTTTAGTGATGCTTGCAGCTTGCAGGAACCCGGAACGGAACAGAAACGAAAACAATAAACGAAATAAAAGAAAAAAAAATCCGGAACAGAAACAGAAACGAAACAAGATTATTAATCTTATTACTGGAGTGAAAAAGATATAATCGAAAGAAAAATTCCGGTTAATAACGTTATTATTTTGTTCCTAATACACACTTTATTTTAAACTTATTTTTAATGATTTTAACAAGTTTGTTCATATTTTTGAAGCAGGAAAATCGCCAAACATATAAAGTGTTGCCAATCATAGTACGATAATTATCATAAAGGTATGTATATACGATACTTTGGGCACTTGTACGAGTTATTAAAGTAACATTATTCTCGTACGCAAATGTACGATAATTTACCTATATGTCATATAATTATTGAAAATTTTGAAAACGGCGGGCGGGCGGGCGTGCGTGCGTGCGTGCGTGCGTGTGTGTGTGTGTGTGTATGTGTGGACTTAAGACATTTTTAACTACGGATTCCTCAATCTAACAATAATGGGAAGAGTTGATTAGGTTTTGGTAACAATTCGACAACCAGAAGTAGTAGTTACAAGAAAAAATCATCTAAATATTATTTATCGAAAATTTATGTAAATATTTATATTAAAGAATGTTAAATTCTTTATTCGATAAATATAAATTCATTATTATATCTTCTATAGATTTAGAGATAAAGAAATGCATATAAAATAATTTGATATAAAAATTCTTGAATCAAACTACTTCAAGGCAAGAAATTCAAATGTTTGTAATTGACACATAAATGTCACTGTCAAAAATATTTGTATGCCGCTGCCAAAAATATTTGTACATTATTATGAAGATTATGAAAATAAAAAAAGGCAACAACGTAGAAGAATATACGTAAAAAAGAATATAAGAGGAATTTGCGAAAAAATTACGAATATAAAGAAAAAGAAAAGGAAAGTAGAAAAAGAAAATTTCAGGATATTGAATATAAAGAAAATGTATGTATTGTACATAATTTATATTAAAATATCCCATAGATTTTGCAACTATATGTGAGAATTATTTTGTAGTGAGACATGAATATATGTAAGTATTTGTATTTAAAAATATGTTTCGTTTTATGCGAACAACCAGGTAAACTATCTGGCGAGAGGTTATGTGCTGGCCACATCAGATTTTTTAATTACCTATTTATTGTATAATAATAATAATAATAATAATAATAATAATAATTACTATAATTATTAAAAATAAGTTCAGGAGTTTTTCATATAAAATATCTGGAATGAAAATAACCGATTCGGAACGAAATTATTTTCGTTTGAACGGAAACTAAATTTTTTTAAAGCAGGAACGATATTAACCTGTACTAAATAATTTTTTTCGGAGCTGAATCGAAACGCAAAATCTTTTCATTCCGGGTCCCTGGTTGCTGGAAATCTAATCGTCTTCTAACGTGGCCGAATAGTCGGTAGTTGATTAGTCGGCTAAAACCGTCACAGAATCTTGTATCCACTAATTTCAAACAGAAAAGAACACGACGTTATGCGTCAGTGATTCTAAAGAAATTTAATTATGACTGAAACATGGAATTCCTGTTACACTCCGCATGAGTCAGGGACCTCATGTAGGTACTATCTTAGCAGATTTTAAATTCCACGAATACCTCATCTTGTTGTTTAAAACATGAGCTGTATCTTTTCATCTTACAATTACGAGATACTTGTACACTAGTATCGGCCATACGTTATAATTTCGCCTTATTACATGTAGTGTAGTGTAGCCTAGGTACATAACGCTGTTTACTACGGTATCGTGCTATGTGGAGTATTTTTACAGCGCCCAAGCGCATCCCTATCTGTAATAAGTCACGAGCGATCGCTATGCTTTCACTATTTTCACTGTAAAGCACTGAGGTCGTATATTTGATGCTTGTAGGTCGATGGGTGAATTGTTACGGACGAAGATACGAGATTCGGTTTTATTCCTGATCTATAAATGTACTATTGCTTCTCGTAAAATAGATAGGAAACATGGGAGAGTAATTTTGTTTGATTCTATACATTGTTTAGTGTAATTTAATAGTGCAATGTTGGAGTACAGTTTCTAAAAGTTATGGGCTCGTATTACGAGCGTACTTTTATAATAAAAGCGCTTTTATGTACTATACTCCACATCAGAATATAATGTAAAAGTGCGTTGCATAAAAGCGCTTTATTACAAAAGTGCGGTTGTATTTCATAGTGTTATAGAAGAGCGATTTAAAGTTTTTCTTAAAATTAGAATGAGGATACCGTACAAAACTAATAATTACTGAGTTTACATGCAGTTTTCAAAATGTTTTTAGTTTTGAAAATGACATGTATACAGTGTTAAAACGGTTTTGAGTTCTCACAAACCGAAACTAAATTTCGTGGGTTTGACTTGAAAACTAGCTTCAAAACTACTCATGTAAACACTTAATATTCAGTTTCGATATTGCGCATGAGTACATAGCGTAACATTTCTGTCGCTTTGTGTTACTTGGTGTTAGTAACCTATAAACAAACTGACAGTTGTCTAGTTGTAGTGCGTAGTGGTATAAAGTCGGAAAAATAATTGAAATAATGGCAAAACAAAGAATTTGGAGTGAAGAGAATCTGTCACTTACATTAGCCAAATGCGCATGCGCCGAAACTGTTTTCAAATCAATCTGTAAACCTGTTTTAAAAATTGCATGTAAACAGTTAAACTATTATTCACGAAAGATGACTATTCAAGGTCATTTGTAAACCGTCTGATATAATATTACTTTCAGATAACTTCATTGCATATCGTATGCATAGGCGTGCAACATGAAATATTTCTGGACACACATTAACTGAGAAAATAAGAGTAATTCATTACAAAATTGTTTTTTTCTAAATAATGCCTTTCTGAAAGATTTATGTTCTTCATTTATGTTTTTGCAAAATACAAAAACATAGACTTAACTTATAAACCAAGGAATAATAATTTGATTTAAATGTCAACGCCACTGGGTAAATATTAGCACAGAAGGCAGTGTAGTAGATAATTAGGTATCTGTAATTCTACGACATATGTTATTATTATTTATGGTGTGTTAGAAAGTAATGCCACTATTTACGTATATCTGTCACATCACGTAAATTAAACAGACGTAGGTGAAATACTCTTTCTCTTTCTAATACAAAATGTTGCTAAGTTACTGTTATAAAATGATGTGTATTCTTTCTTCGAATAAATGACCTTGAATAGTCATCTTTAGTGAATAATAGTATACTCGTAATTTTGACTGAAAACTGAAACCATTTTCAAAACTGCATGTAAACGTAGTAAGTGTGCCAGCAATGAGTGCCCGTGAGGTGACGCACGGTACGAATATGTCATCATCATTACCGACATCTGTGTACAAATCAGATTGGCATACCCAGCAATGGGTAATATGTCATGATGATATATTTTATTTATGTATTGATTTATTTATTTAAGTATTTATTTATTTATATATATATATATATATATATATATATATATATATATATATATATATATATATATATATATATATATATATATATTTAATTAATTCTTTATTTAATTGTTTATTTATTTATTCATTTATTTATTTATTTAATTAATTGCACGCAACTTTTATTGGAAGTACTTTTTTTTCGATCGGACGAAAACTGACACGTTTCCGGTGTGTTTTCGAACCGAAAAGTGCATTGTTCCGGTATTTTAGTGTAGTTGCTAGGCAACGAAAAATAACAGTCCGGGCATATTTTTTCCGGCGCGTGACAAAGTATTCCCGGACAGTACGCGGTTCTTTGTTTTAAATATATTTTGACTTTTATGAAAATAAATAAACAAACCATAGTTACGCTAACCTCAAATATTTTTTTCGTACCTCCGTCCATTTTGACTAGTATTACAGAACTTAAAATCGTCCAGAAATGCGCTGTTGCTGACCTAGGCCGGCAAAAGGAGTTGGCATTACTGTTCTGGTGATATGTCAATTTAAGATTATTTTCAACAAAAGAATTAACAAAATGTTTATAAATTTTAGGGCTAAATCTTTAATTATTGTAACTTAAATAACTAAATTGTGTCATAAATATAATAATATGATGTCATTGCTGTCATCTCGTATAGATTAATTATAAATTCCAATTTTAGGACTAATTAGTTTCGTTTGTTTTGTAACTACAGCTAACTTCACGTGACACAATTGAGTTTCCGCTATCTGTCATTGAAAATATGCGAAATTACATAAAATATATACGTAACTAATGTTTGTATGATATATTTTCAATAAATATAAAATAATCACGCATTTTTAACTCAAATGTAAGTAATAATATTTAAACTTGCAATGCAAAACCGATAAAAATATATGTTAATTTTTTTAGGTTATGTAAAATAGAATTAAAGTGTTGAGATATATACGGAGAATTTATGGAGATGTCGGCACAAAAAATCTTGTGTATCACACGCCCAGAAACTGTTTTGCGAGATCTCGTATTTGCAGGCCTCGCTTTCAGCTCGGCCTGTCAAAATAAACTCGTTCTCGCAAATATTCAGTTTCTGGACTAGTGATACAAATAACTATATCAAAACAACTCAATAATCATATGTCTTGTTTGTTGTCTGACATTTATAAATGAAATATAAAATAACTAATTATTGAATATAAACCAATCGAAAAAAAAATATATGTGTGACACTCCGGACTCCTGGTGTTGCTGGCCTCGCCTACGGCTCGCCCCGCAATCTCCACCATCGTCCGGGAATATATCACTTTTCCTACTAGATACACAATATACTATTTTCCAAGCTAACTATAAGCGATTGATAGAAAAAACACTGCTAGTCAATTGGTCGCTAAGCACGCGAGTCGCCTTCTTGGATCAAAGTTGCAAAAAATGAGTTTTTATATTTTGCGTTCATAATGAAGTCATTACGATACGCAATTGCGTATCGTAATGACCTTCATTTCGATACGCAATTTTTTGTTTTAGACGGTTGGTACTAGATGACGTTTCTTTAACCCATTTTTACCTAATTTATTTTTAGTTAATTGACAATTCATTTTAATAATATAATGTCGTTATTATTATTTTTTATTTAGGGAAGATTATTTACATGAAAATGTACAAATATAATCACAAATTGAGTAAATAAATGTTAATATAATGTTCGAATTAGTCCACATAGATGGACCTAGTAGTACTAAAAATTTGTAGATTGAACCTTTGAACGATAGAAAATTATTTTTAATTAATTTTAAAGCAAGTTTTAATTCAAATATAAGAAAAAATAAAAATTTCCTGTACACTGAGGCTGAAAGGGTTAAATTGTCAAACGTCAAAGCTGGAAGATAAGAAATTTCAATATAACCTCAAAATTTCTTTTACTTAATTAATCACTTTATTTAATGAATATAATAATAATACATATTTTCGTCTTACTTTGCATTTCAAAATAAGCAATCAAAACATTCTCTGTTACGCCTTTGACATTATTTTCTTTACACCATGTGTCAAAATTTGCAAATTCTTTCTCATAAATCTCGCGCGATTTTTTAGGAAGTAGATTATTTCCTGTAGTCTGAGCTATATTACGTAGCTCAGGCGGAGTGCAACTGATTTCATCTTCCATGATTACACTAAATTCACTTAAATTTGTTCGTAAATATTGAAATGACATGAACTTTCAAATAATAATTGAATGTGGTCAATTCAATGTTACCAACTACAACATTTCACTTACAAATTTCCCTAAATCAACTCGGTTTAATATTAACAGTTTTTTTAAAATATTTTAGTTTGAAGAAGGTGCAAAATATAAAAAATAGTATAAAGAACTCATTTTATAAGACTTTTTTTCGCACTTGTCAATTATGTCTTATAAAACACGTTCTTTAATATACTATTTTTTGGGTTTTTGGCTATTTTGTCAAAAACGGTAGCCCGTATTAAAATTTTACAAGACTTTTTTTTACCTAGAATGAACTCATAAATAGTTACTTTAAATATAGTTAACCAGAATTAGTGATGCACGACGAGGCGAGAGTACTCTTGCATCTCGTCTCGTCTCGTTGCATTATGCGAGACGAGAACGAGAGCGAGATTTCAGTTTAAAATTCGAGGCGAGATCGATATAACAACTGCGAGAAGCGAGAAATCTCGCGACATTCTCGCGAGAATCTCGCAATAATAAGTTTTTGTAACTTTATAGCTTTGATTCATAAATTCAATGAAAAATGCACAGTACAAGGAGTGAGTCAATGCTAATTCATGTATAGAACACGTAAATGTGAAAATTATATGAATTCACAATATTTTTTGAGTCTATTTAAGAGTCGATTAGTATCGGTCTCTGAGCGAGAAAATGCAAAAATAAAGACAAAATCGGTATTGCATCCAATAGAACTAGTTTTTTTTAATATGTCAGCCCCTAATTCACCCCAGTTAAAACCACGGTTAATAAAACTCTTGTCGCCACTGAAAAGTAAAGGATGTTATATTAAGCGTCGATGGGAGCCCACAGTGAGAGATGCGGAGGGATTGGTTGCCAGCGGGTTACCAGTGTAGCGGTTTTTTATGACTTAATCTTACTTACATAGTGGCATATATTTAATGGAAAAGTGTAGATACTTTTAGTTACAAAAAATACTTTTTTAATGTTTAACTCGTTTTACTGATGACAGAATGTGTTCTTATTGAAATAGTTCAGAGATCACAATTTGATGATAAATTGAATATTTTAGAGGTAAATTAAATTATTTATTAACTTATCACATTTTCTGGTGACCGTAAATGAATAAATATTATGTTCGTATTGAAATAATTTGGCGACCAGAATTTAGTGTTTCGTCCCAAAAAAATGTGCGAGAACGAGAGCGAGATCGGGATTACAGATCCGAAAACGAGAGGAGATCGATATTTTATATATCTCGTCTCGTCTCGTCTCGCGTGCATCACTAACCAGAATAACAATTTATAAAAAAAATTAAAATTACTTCAAAAATAAACAATATTAGGTATTTAATACTTTGTCTAATAGGATTTACTATTTATAACAGTTCTCGTGGCATCGAAAGAAGTAAATTATCGATGATTTTTAAATATTTTTTTCCAACGCTTTCCTATAAATTCATATACCACTCTGCCGCGGCTAAAGATCTGATAACGCGATAAAATTTGAATTCAGAATGAAATTTTTCACCCTGCATGTATTACACGATTTTTGCTGATGAGTGGTTAGCGAGTTACAAACAACTTTAACTTATAAGAAATCCCTCTAAAATATTAAACATCTGCAAATCGGTTTTTCGATGTGAAATCTCGAAACGTATTGAATTAGTAATATTGTTTATCGTTTCGAAATTTTACATGAAAAAATCTGGAACGATGCAGTATGTGTAACTAGTATCCGTATAGTAATACATTAATACCAGAATAGTAAATATTGCATCTTAGCTGAAACTCACGGTAGGTAAAAGTTAAAATCCTGTGGATATTTGGCTTACCATGACAACTGGCAAGAAAAAATCGTGCACGTTTTATTGTTAACTGAACTGATATTCATGATTCAAGTGAAAATATAGTTTAGATTGGAATAGGAGAGAGTTTCTGTGGAAGGAAAAAAAAAAATCATCGGGAAGACCCTGGGCATATAATGAGAAAATTGAATTAATTTATCACTCATGTAACCACAGCCACGAGAAATACACTGTTCGTTGTAGCCTACAGAGACGAAAGAGTTTAAATAGTTGAATCACAACAAATAAATATGTACAGTACAGATTCGCGAAAGATGTCTATTCAAGGTCACTTGTTCGAAGATAGAATACACAGCACTTTATACATAGCAACATAGAAAGAGAAAGATTATTATTTGACGTATGTCTTGTCTATGTAATTTATATTGTGTGAGAGATATATTCTAATATACTTCAATAGTTAATTGTATCACTGGTCTAGAAACTAAAGTTTTGCGAGTGCGAGTACATTTTGAAAAAAAAACGAGCACTCACAAGCCAATGGGGTCTGGTACTAAAAACAAAGTTGCATATGTTTTATCATATTATAAAAATATGATTAATTTTAAATGATTTTGCACCAGAATATTTTTAAAATATAAAACTTTTCATTAATAATTATAAAACTGTTAGCGATATAACGATATGATGTTACAACTTCAATTTTGTTACAGTCTACAAAGCAAAAAGAATATAATTTTATATTATTCAAAACTTATGATTATGAAAATAAAATACATATATTTATATGTAATTCTATTTTATATGAAAATGTATGGAACACTTAACATTTTGAACTGATGATCAACCCAAGTGTGTTCGGAATTATGGTAAAGGAGATGGCAAGGTTGTCTTAAACACATTGTTCTTTTTGAGAATTTATTTCGACCGGTTTCGATTTCTTACAAAATCATCTTCAAGGAAAACCGGAAGAACTAACAAACTACAGGAAGAAAGCCAGAGACAACGAAAAAATGGTAGATCGAGATCCCATCACGAAATATCAAAGAATTGATAAAAAAATTTTAATTTTAAATAACAAGTAAACTGGCACTGAACCAGGGGACAACGCCCAAACGAATTTTTTATCAATTCTTTGATATTTCGTGATGAGATCTCGATCTACCATTTTTTCGTTGTCTCTGGCTTTTTTCCTGTAGTTTGTTAGTTCTTCCAGTTTTCCTTGATGATTTTGTAAGAAATCGAAACCGGTCGAAATAAATTCTCAAAAAGAACAGTGTGTTTAAGACAACCTTGCCATCTCCTTTACCATTTAACATTTTTATTAAAATAAATAATATATTGTGTATCTAGTAGGAAAAGTGATATATTCCCGGATGATGGTGGAGATTGCGGGGCGAGCCGTAGGCGAGGCCAGCAACACCAGGAGTCCGGGGAGTCATTTTTCCTACGTGGTACAGATACAATTTTTTTTTCGATCAGTTTATATTCAATAATTAGTTATTTCATATTTCATTTATAAATGTCAGACAACAAACAAGACATAAGATTATTGAGTTGTTTTGATAAAAATATCTGAGGATAGCGTAACTATGATTTGTTTATTTATTTTCATAAAAGTCAAAATATATTTGAAACAATGAACCGCGTACTGTTCGGGAATACTTTATCACGCGCCGGAAAAAATATGCCCGGACTGTTATTTTTCGTTGCCTAGCAACTACACTAAAATACCGGAACAATGCACTTTTCGGTTCGAAAACACACCGGAAACGGGTCAGTTTTCGTCTGATCGAAAAAAACATATTTATTCAAAATCTATATAACAGATTTTTCCTTAGACAAGGTACAACTACAGGAAACTCAATACTGTTGTATCGTCATAAAGTTCGCCATCTATTAAGATATGCAACTAACTAAACCACGGTAACTAGATCTTTAAAATATTATCCGTGTGTGTTTTTAAACATTTTTTTTTAATATTTGAAAGAAAATGAAAAACTTATATTGATATGAATTATAAATATTTATTTAATATATATAGTGTACAAATTTTAAAATGCAAAACGCAATAGACAATATGTAGGTATATAAATAATATCAATAACAGAGTTTAATAGATAATACATATTTAAATATGGACAATATTTAATTTATACTTTTCAATATTTATATTTATATACATATATATAATTTTAAAATGTACATTTGAAGTGTAGTATTTTAACTTTTAGTACTGAAAAACTAAGCAGGAGAAAATCGCAAAATTGTACGCAATGATATGTTTCAGTTATAAAATAATCACAAGGTGATAGACTCCATCCATCCATGAATTTTAGCATGCTAAATTTAACATCAACATTCTTTTCTTTTCCATTTTTATTGATTTCGCAATTATGTTTTTTTTTTAAATTATTTTGAGGAATAGTGAAAAATATAAATGTATGTGTATATACAAGTTTGTATTTTTTTGCAATTTCTTCACGTCATCGCGAAATTCAATTTCTAATTTGTGTACTGTAATATCTGAGTCATATTTTTACATCTATTAGTATATTCCGTAACTTAACCACGACCGTGGTTATGGTTCAAGTAGTCAGGTTATGATCACCACACAAGTGGTTGTGATTCGGAACATCTTGGTTAATTTGTGTCAGTAAAGCAGGGAACCACCGCGTCATTAGAAATAAGTGACAACATAACTTTTGTCTATCCTTATACTAACGTAAATATTATACATATCAGTATATAGTAATTATATGTTTATACAATATTATTTATTATATTATAAGAAATGAGAATATGACCACAACAACCATAAAAATTTGTGGTCGTCGTGGTCACGAAAAAGAAACCAAAACTTTCACGAACCACATTCCGAAATTGAACCGCGATCCTGAAATTATGTTTTGGTTACATTACGGAACGCATAACCAGAACCTTGGTCACCGCGGTTAAATTACGGAATATACTATATGTATGCGATGTAAACTTAAATCTTGTAAGCAACACAATCTGATATGTACATCATTGTATTAGTATTATTTTTTTGAAAGAATTTTTAAATCTTATAATAACATAGATAGATAACATAAAAAGAACCCTAAGAAACAATATAGTAAAATACAGGTGTTCCATTTGAAAATGACGAGTTATAGTCATTTGAAATTGAGTAAATTTGATTCGCTTTATTGAAAACCGTGTATAATTTTTAAAAAATATATGAGAACATACGTATAGTTATAGTTGTACAGAAAAATAATTCTTAATTTTCACTATTAAAATAACTTTGGTACGCCTTTATAAAGCAATGCGTGTATTAGGTCATTTTTAGAGAAAAAACGGAATAACTTGACAACGTCGAGGAAAATTTATATATATATATATATATATATATATATATATATATATATATATATATATATATATATATATATATGCATATAGGTGCATATAGGTGAATAAAATACAATTCAAAATATATAAAAATATATAGGGTGTTCCATTTATAAAAAGAGAAGAAATTCTCGCCGAGCCGTAATGCAACACCCTGTATATGTGAAAATAACTTGAGTAGACGAATAAATTCTGTTAATAAATTTATGCTCTATTTCTAACGACAATGGAGATGGTCATTTCAAAGACTAATCCTGTATATCAGACGGCTTATAAATGATGAATAGCCACCATTCGTGAACCAAACTACTATATCTGTAGTAGCATCAATCATGAAATCTACGTATTTCTCAATTTTACATAAAGGAAATATTAAAGCATCAGGAAACTTTTGGCGCCATATATTTATGTATCTTCTTGGGATATAATTTAAAGGATATTCTCACACATATTTTTTATATATTTATATTTTAATGGTGGTAATCAATACGTTTACAAAGATCTTCAATTTATATAATTTCTAAACTATAAAGTGTAGTTTGGATTCCATTAAATTGTTTATAACCAAGAGAAATTCCTGCTTTATATCCTAGAAAATAGGGAACTTGTAGTATACAAATCTACAATTATTGTACTGCAAGCTATATAATTTTACTATCTACTATTAATTGCTTAACTAAACGGATTAAATTGATTAAAAATATGCAAATATATATGCGAATAAAATATAGCAATTTAAAGCTAATTGTTACAAAATAAATATAAATCACTCAGACAGTAAACAAGTTTATAGGACAAGCATAAATTCAGTTTTAAATAAGTAATTTAAACTTTACATTTACACATACGAAATAATGTATGTATATTGTCACAGTATAACTACTGTGGTTAATAATAAATTATAGACTTGCTACTGTCATTAAATTCATGAATATATAAATAGACTTGAGATACTAGCTGAAAATAGTAATTATGTCTGAACCAAATGTTCACTTTTCGTGCTCTAATTTTCACATAAATGCTAGTTGCGCCGGGTACTAAAAAGTTGTATAATACAGTGTGTCCAAATAAACGGAGTAGGCTATGAACAGAGAAACGTCTGTCTGAACATTATTCAATAGGGGATTCCACCATTTTTTAAATATAATTTCATCTGAACGTATAAGTAAAACTAAGACTGTCGGTGAAAATCCGTTGAAAAAATTCCTATTAATAAGCGAGTTATAGTCCTCCGAAATTTGAAAATATAGATGTGACGTGACGAATATAAGTTTTTATATCAAACTATTTTCTTCGTGGACCTAAATGTTCTTGAAATATATGCTATTTTTAAATTATATTTATAAAAAATAACTGAATATTATTATACTGTACAAGTCTACATGACTTATAATTGGAAATGTATTTAATGCAAAATATTTATATTCAAATAAAAACTGTTTGAGAATTGTATTACTAGACTGATAGCCACGCCTCCGCTATTTGAATATCTCTACTTCCATTGGTAGTACGCTTCGCTCCTAACTGGGTATTCGTTATATATTTATAGGCCGTCTTTGAGTCACCAATCAAAATAATCTATATGGATTTCATTTGAGTAACGAGCTGCTATAACAAAAATCCCCTTATTTCCGAAGTATTTCAATTATGTCGTTTTATTTCTTTATTAATATATATTATTAAGCATATACTTTCAATACTTTTTTTTAATTTCTCTTAAATCAATTTCGCTGTAATCCCCTATTCAAAAGTCAAGTTGTCAAAATTGATCTTGAAATGTAATTTTAAGGAGAAAAGACAATAAAGAAGAATACAGTATATTGACATTCGCCGTTTTCTAATTTATTTCCATGTTTAAAATAAGATCCAGGAAGAAAAGCTTTGATTTCTTTAGATAACATTTTTGACAATATCTATATCAAATTAACATTTAATTAAATATTTTTAAATTGACATACGTTTCTTTGTTCATAGCCTACACCGAGTTAGGAATTTTTTTGAACACACTATAGTTATTTAACTATCAAGTGTGTTAATGAGAATGATTAATGAATAAGACGTTTTAACATGCTCGATACTATTATGCGTTAATTGCTGAGATCATTAATCGCCATTTAATACACGTATTAGTTATAATATTGTTCTGTTAAAATAATATTTAATATAGGATGGTTATTTTGCCAATATTTCACAAAAATTTTCACATATTTTGGCATTGCATATACATATAGTTACCCTGGCAGCTAAGAATTTTGAATTAGAATTGTACATCTTCCCGCTAATGCGTCATTTATTTAAAACAAATGATATTTAGAATTGTTACTTAAATCATATGAAGGAATCATCGAATCAAAAACATTTTGTTTTCCAGCTTTGGGATACATTTCAACATTGGCACTGACTGCATCATTAATAGTTAAGTGGTATAATGTCTACTATTTTTATGAACCAATAAATACAATGCATATGGCTGTAAATTCTGCCCTAATAATTATAGAACAAAAGCGTAATAGTTATTTACATACCAAGTTCATGCACGTGGTTTGTACAATATTTTTCGTACGAATATTATAAAACTAATAATTAGTAATTTGTGTAAGTACAAATAATTTTATTTATTAAAACTTTATTATATACCACTGCTTTGAAGCTAATTTCAGAGTGATGTGCCAAATTTAAAGTCCAATTATTTTAATGTTTTTACTTCCTTGTACAAAGTAAAGGAAGTATTGTATTCGCGAAAAATTTCGGTTTCCAGATTTCAACGGAAATATCCATTTTGGCCATCCCTGAATCCATTTTGACTAATTTCGTCGTGACGTCTGTACGTACGTATGTACGTACGTACGTACGTATCTCGCATAACTCAAAAACGGTAAGCCGTAGAAAGTTGAAATTTTGTATTTAGGACTTCTATAACATCTAGTTGTGCACCTCCCTTTTTGGTCATTACATAATTTCCAGAAATGGTACTTTATTTGAAGCCTATAATAGATTTTAATGAAAAACTATATTAAAATATAATCCAAAACTTTTCAAATTTAGTATATAAGACTTTTATATCAATTGGAATAACATAGCAGATTTTTGTTAAAACAGGCTAACCGGAAGTGATATATTACCTGAAGTTGTTAACAGTTTTTCTTGAATAAAATGGTTTCATTTCGATTTTAGAAATAAATGCTTCAAATAAGAGTTTTAGAGAATAAAATTCTGCGTCTAGGACATCAAGTATTATTAAATTAGCCCTTTGTATAAGCGAGCTATGTAAATTTAAAACTTATATACTTTTTGGTTTTTGTAATGAAGCTTGCTATGGATTAGGACAAAAAATAAAAAATAGATGTTAATGTCAAATTACGTCAAATACGTGCAATTTTATAATTGAGTCTATACTTCATATTAGTCTTGCGTACAAGGAAGTCGTGTGGTGTCCACATCAGATTTTTTTTATGTCATGTGGTGTTAATCGTGGTATCTAAATAACTATTTGTTACTTACCAAGTATGTTTTTCACTTGTAGTATATAGCAAATTTAAACTTAATAAACTTGTTAAATTTCTTATTGTTTTTCTACAATTTACATTACGTTTGTTGGTTATGTTTTACCGACTTCCCGAGTGCTCTGTCTTGCCGACTCCCGCCAAGCAGAACTTGTTGCCAATATTGTGAACCAAACCCAATGCACTAACTTCAGTATTTTAAAATTAAATTTCATTCAATATTCCATCATTTTCATTTATTATTGTTAAGCGAAAGAATGTTTGATGAACTATACTTTTTATTATATATATATATATATATATATATATATATATATATATATATATATATATATATATATATATTTCTTTAAGAAATGCCTTAGAAATAGGAGAGTTTTTTTTCCAAAATTTCCCGGTCGTTTATCTGGTAGAGACCTGGGAAATTGACGTTTCGGACGTTGCTTAGGAGATGCGAAACAACACATTTCAATGCATGAGTACGAAAATGTAATTATATAGGGTATTCTACCGTATTTTTTTTTTAAATCTGAGTATTGGTGAAAACGCAATGTTAAAATTCTAAATAGTAGGCAGGATATAAAGTTTTGAATGTGTAAAATTATCTACGTCACGGGCCCGAGTTGGTTTTGGTTTTTATTAAAACTTCTTCCCCTTATCATATTATTGCAGACATTTAATGTATCTATAAGAAAAAAATCATTGTTTGAAACGGTATTTTGCTGGTAATTCAATTAGACAAGTTGTAGATTTAGTTAGGGCATTAATTAAGGAAATTAATAATTATTATAACTTTATAAAACTTGTTATATGTCAAACTAAAAATTATAACTTTCATTTAGCCCCTCTCTGTCGCGAACGAAACTCATGTAAGCAAAAATTTAATATGTTTGTCTTAAAATTAATAAAGCAGATATTAAAACCATATAAAATTTTTATCATTATATTTCGTATGGTTTAGGTATATAAAAGTAGACACCCGGTATAATGTAAGTAATAAGGCAATTACAAAAATAACATATGAATAGTTGTATTGTGTGTATCAAATTAATTTGAGTTGAAAGTAAAAGAACAATAATTATTACATATGAACAATTATAATTATATATGAACAACTTTTACAGGACATGTGGAACGATTTGTCCTTCAAGACATGTTGTCAGCATAAATTGATTTTGCCAATCATATACACTTATATTCAATTTCCATACCCAATCTCCAAATGGATAAAATTGGATTAAGTTAGGATCCAATGTTGCGTTTCTACAACGGTATAAACCCTAAAAAGAAAATTGTTAAAGACATTTTGCTGAATAGGTCGGTAGTATTTTCGAAGATCTTATAATAATAGCTTTAGTCTGAGTGTAATGAAAGTTGATGTTTATATTATTTTATAGATGTGATATATTTTGAAACCCTAGAGAAGAATAGAATTGTACGAAATATTCAGGTATGAAATTTTTGCATGAACCCATTTAAATACTGGACTAGGAAAGCACTAAAATACATTACTATGTCTGGCTGAAAATAAATGGCCGACTACGGTAACAGAATATGAAAACAGGGGTGCGTTTAAAATATTTTAAACATTTTTCGTTTATGTTTATTATAACAAAATATTTTGATATTTAAAACTATTTAGTTTGGCAATTCTATAAAATAGGATTATTTTTAATTTCCTCTATCAGTAATTCCGACTCGAGGGTTGCTTACTCCTAAGACGAACGAACTAGAATTTGTGGTATTAAATTTTTTAAACACATTCCTTAATGCTGTCATTTTAATTGCCACCTGGTATTGATTACAATTCTAATCTTCTGTAACGGAATACATAAGGGTCAGTATCCTTTCAAATAAAATATAGGGAAATGTTTTCAAAAGAAACCACATCTATTAAATAATCTAAACGTCAACTTTCATTCGCTAGTTATAATATACTTATATTAAAAAATTTGTCAATGTACTTGGATTCTATGCAAAATAAAGTATTTTGATTGGTTTAAGACTTGGAGTTTCATCAACCAAAAAAATTGGGTCCCAGGTCCTAGGGGCTACCACCATTAATTTACTGTAAATGATTGATAAATAGGTACTACAGGAATTCATTATAAGCTATTAGATCATGAAGTTAATTAATTTTACGTTAATTATTTAGAACAAAATTAATTTGTGGTGAAACACTGGTCTCGGTTGGCATCCAGCTTTTAAAATTGTCCGATACGGCCATGTGATATCAACGTGACACCTTACCATTTCATGTCTGAACATGTTCGCATGCATCTGTAGGTTTTGTTTTTTAAATTAAAATTTTCACAAAATATGAACAAATTTACTTCCTACTATCTGTACAACCTTTAATTTATAGCCGCATGAAGCCACCATTGATCTCACGAAATCAGTAGGCCAAACATTGAGAGTCCACATAGGTTTCACGCGGCCAGAACGGTAAAAAAAAGTGTGAGATCACGTTGACACCATCTGGCACTCAAACTGATAAAACTTGACGAAGGAAATATTCACTCTACTTTCTTTGTCATTCACAGTTCTGTCTTATAGCGGACAAATAGTATTTGTCTGCTTTGGGGTTATGACATCATAGCATTTTCCAAACTTTATCATTTTTTTTGCACGATCGGGGTTTTTTAAATGTTTACCGATAGAGTTATCCTTGAAAGTAGGTTTTATTTACTGATGAAGTTACAGTTGCTAAGATAACAAAGGCAGTAAAATATGAAGAGCGTGGGAAGTAAATAAATGACTAATAATTTGGACCTTTGCATCTTAACCACAGCGTTAGAATAAATACAAATCATGGTTGGCTTTGGTAAAAGAACTATAGTTGCTGCATGTTAAAAAGTATGGACTAGAGATTTATACATTGGGAATGTTGAAAATGCTGTTATGAAGAATCGGTAACACTGCAGGGTAAAGGACAGTGTGCCGAAAAGGAAAAAATTGAGCTTCAGTCCATTCTTCTTTGACGGTGAATAGGTACTCACAGGGCTTTTTTGTAATAAAACGCACCGGAACGGCGTTCCGGCACATATTTTCTATTATATTTCCGGTTTTATCAATGTTTTTTTTTTGAAAATTATTACATATATTTACACATTATTATGTGTTACGTAGGTAAACTATTATTCACGAAAGATGACTATTCAAGGTCATTTATAGGCCGTTTGATATAATATTACTTGCAGATAACTTCACTGTATTTTGTACCCATAAGCATACTACGCGAAATATTTATGGGTACAATTTTAACTGAAAAAATAAATGTACTTTATTTGAAAATTTTGTTTCTATTTAAATTATGCTTTTCTCAAAATTTTATCGTCTTCATCTACGTCTTTGCATAAAACGAAAATATAGACTTGACGTACACCATAAAATAATAATTTGATTTGAATGTCAACGCCACTGGATAAATATTAGTACAGAGGGTAGTGTAGTAGATAACTACTGCTATTTTAGTGTGTTAAAAAGTAATGGCACTATTTACGTACAGCTGTCACACCACATAAATTATATAGACATGCATCAAATAATCTTTCTCCTTCTAATACAAAATGTTGCTAAGGTACTGCTATAAAATGCTGTGCATTCTTTCTTCGAACAAATGACCTTGAATAGTCATCTTTCGTGAATAATAGTTTACTGGTCTATTTTTTTTTAAATAAAAAAGTTAGCAAAATATGCGTTCCGGCACATTTTTTTCTACAATAAAAGCACTGGCGTACTCATAGTGTCAATTTTGAAAATATTTTTTAAATTTTATTCAATGCTACAATATATCTATTGTGCAAAAAATATAATAAGCATCACTGACGCATTTATACCGCTTTTAGATAATATGGGATACCATTGGATCCAAACCTTATCTTATTTTGTACGATCGTTTTTTTTTATATCTATTAACATAACTAGGATTATTATAAGTATCATAACTGCCGCAGATCTCGGTTTGAAATGCGAGCTCTTAGAGCGAGGATTTTAAGACATCTAAGGCTTGTTATGACTCATAGCATCCGTGGTTTGTTCAATAGTTTACCGATTTCATAAAACATTGTATAATACTCAACCGTTACCCGAAATTAAAGTGCTCGCACGGATAACAAGCCCGCTTTGCTCGCTTTTATGTACCGTGCACGCGCACGCCCGTAAAGTTCTGAGTAACGGTCTTGCAATGTAATAGTTATTAACACACCTAAGAATGTTATGAGTATCATAACTGCCGCAGATGTCGGTTTGAAATCCGAGCTCGTAGAGCGAGGATTTTAAGAAATCTAAGGCTTGTTATGATTCATAACATTCGTGGTTTGTTTAATAGTTTATCGGTTTCAGAAAATGAAGACTTTATTATTAAATATTATTTTTTGAAATTCTATTATTAATGCTGCTTTCAGAATGCTACTCGTATGATAAACAGAACAATTATTTTGACATATGTCAATATGACAAATAGAGGTGGGCGCGTGAGTAACTTTTAGTTCACAATTACGCTCATGTAACTAAAAATGTAATCACGAACAATTACGCACAACTTTTTATGTTTGATTCACGATCATTTACGCCCACGATTTTATTTTGGCACTCACACCCGAACACGCCCATCGGGTCACGTTTGTGTCACGTAATGAGCACGTTTATGCAATATTTTTCATAATAGGTAATAAAAAAATATTATTTATTATTATTATTATTATTAAATAAACAAATAGAAAGATTAGCGCTAGAAATAGCAAAACAGTTTGTTCATCACCTATGCTATTTATATAAATAAAAGTAGGCGATAGTTTGTCACATGGTAAATGTATGTGCTCTAACGTCACACTTTATTTCAGATCACGTGACTTTTTCAAAATAATACACAAATTTCGATATTTAATTGTAAAAAATCTGAAGCTTTTTAAAGAACAATATCTTTTAAAATTTAGTACTTAGAAGCCATACAAAAATTCTTGCAACAGCCCTATTGTTTCTATGTACATTTAAGCCTGTTTAACACAGTCATCAGTTGTTAACAAATTGGTAATAAGTTTGGTAACAAATTGGTTTCATTGGAAACGAATGTTTATGGACAAATAGGATGTTCTATTTCATCACAAATATCATTATAAATTTTGATAACAAATTTGGTATCAAAATTATGTTCGTGTCAAACGGCCTAAAAGATTTTTATATCTTTAGTGAAATCGGAGCAAATGTGTATACAATAACACTATTTTTATGCAAAAAATACTGTTGATGACATATTTGGACATACTAATAATAACAAGAATGTAAAGTAAAAGATGGAAATTAAGACAATTTTTTAAATAAAAAATAAAAGAAAACTTATATTCACGCCCGATTAAATTTCAATCACGCCTGCTCACGCATGACAATTTTTTAGTGCCTCACGCTCACGTTCAGTCATGACGCAAAATTTAAATTGCTACCCGACAAAACAAAATCACGGCTTGCGCCCACCTCTAATGACAAATATTCAAGTTAAGTGCTTTATTTATCATGTTTATTATTTTGGAATAAAGTAAACTGTGCTAAAAAAAAGGTAAACTAACGTTATCTGTGTGTGTGTATTAATGGACAGCATTATATTTTCATTTTTATTTTCATTTGTAGACTGTTGTTGCCAAGTATTGTATTGTTATAATATTGTATTGTAATAATGTTACCGTACAGATACAGTTATTACTTAGTTACCAATCTACTTTTGTATATGTATACTCAGGCTTAATCTCCTGAAACCGGTAAATTACTAGGTACGTTCTATTGGTGTCAGAAATCTTCCTACTTCTTCTAGTAGAACATCAGTGGTCTTTCTTTTGCGTCAAAAAAAATCGAAATATTCCTACGAATCATTCCAACTTCAGAGTTGGAAGCGTTGGTAGGAAGATATATAGAGTGGAGATAAATTCAAAATTTTACAAGCCGACTGTCGCGCGTACATTTCTGTCACATTTGTGAATGTTTAGAGTAGACTGTGCTCAACAAAAATACCTCCTTTACGTTTTTATTATTTAATATTTTTTTTATATAATTATAATCTCTCTTAATATTTGCATCACAACATTTTGAAGATCCAAAATAAACATACAAAGTTATCTTTAGTTGTTAACTAATAATAATACATAACCACTGCCACTGTTCTATTGTATTTATTTTTTACTTGACCGCACATGACAGGTATTTGCTATTGAGCGTTTTATTGCTTTAAGAATATTTTTATTCTAGTAGGAATATTTCTGACACCGATAGAACGTACCTACTATTACCGATTGGGTTTCTAAGGCAGTATGTTACCTTTACAAATTACTGATCGGTAAATGATTATGATTACTTACCGATCAGGAGGCGCGGGGGTAAGTAAATAAGCACTTACTACCCTTAATGCTCTCGTCTATCATTGATTGAATATTTACCCTACAAATATCAAATGTTTGTATCCTTACTTTTTGAATAGGACAACTCAAACGTGGATGATAAGCATCAAAAAAAGGTGTAATCATATTTCCTTTCAGATTCAGTAATGGACAAACATCGTTGATTCGTATTGTTTCGAAATTGTACATACATGAATCTAGATGTTCTTTACTATTGCATCTTGCTATATGTATAATAACCTTAAAAATATAATACAGTTCAACGAATGAAATAAAAAATTCTTGTTTTATACTTTGACGTTAATCAAGGTTTTTTTCACATGTATATCAAAGTTTAATAGAGAATTGTAATTGCGAAATGTCGTTCTAACTTCAGATGCTATTATAGGACTATTTGCTGATATCTCACAGAATTCAAAACGATGTATAATAACTGATTTTATAGACTAAAAAATAAATAAAATAACTGTAGTTTTTATAATAAATAATAATATAGTTTATCCATGTTGTACCCAGATTGTAAAATCCGTCTTTCTACAAGGTGTTTTGTAAGTAATGTACCATAGTTCATGGTATGATGAAGTTATACTCTGAAATATATTCTGCACAATCTGTCAAGTTGTAAAAGTTGTGGGATTGTAAAGTCAAGCAATTACTAACCAATTTCTTAATAAATTAAAATTAGGAGTACTCGACTTAGATATTTAGAATTTCCTGTTGCTTTCACTAATCAAAAATACACCGATATGCAATTGGTTTTCAGAGAAGTGCACCAAAACAGTCACCATTAATAAAAAGTGTCATCCATGTTCCGTCTCTGACTCCAAAACTACAAAAATGACAAGTGTTGTTTTCACTTAAACTACTGTGATTTTTAAATAATTCTTTATTCAAATAAATAATTATTGTTATTGGTTCGTCTTGAAGTGCTTTTACAACTACAACAAGCAAATTAGAAAAGAAATTATAGCAGACTACGATACATTGGAACCTTTTTTTTTATTAATACGCAATTACACCGCTGACCCTCAAATTTTAAGCTACGCTTAAACAAAAAAATGCAAATCAAAATTTTGACAGCAATATTCAATTACTCATTAGAAGTTTCTTTTCGATACGATGTTGTTAATTGAAGGAACACTTAAAATTTAAGCGTCAGCGGTGCAATAGACCTTTTCAATTTAAAGAGATAGAAGAAATTATGCGCAGTGGAGATCTGCGCATAGTAAGAACAATTGGCGGGAATCATGGATACGTGCTTGTCATGACATCCACGGCGTTTGTTTCTAAAAAAATTAGACGTAAAAAGTGAGAAGTCAGAAAAATTAAAAAAAACTTGTCGAAGGAAGAATATTACAAAAGCTTTTTATTGAAGATTGTCGGCTCCGGTGGCTCAATGGTTAGAGCAACGGCTCTTTATCATGAGCGCGCTAGGGGTTCTGGGTTCGAATCTTACTAAGGCATGGATGTTTGTATATGTAAACCTCTCTGTAATTGGGATTTAATCCTGTTGAGAGGTTTTTTTTTTAAAAAAAATAAATGTCTAACGATGCAAATTTTCACCGAGAATTTCAATGATAGCAATAATTTTGACGTTTCGTTTGACAGCCTAACTGGCAGTTGTTGGCGCCATATTACTTACTATTTGTAGCGATAGAAAGAGATAGCCGTTAAATTGAAAAGGTCTATTAGTCACAAGAGGTAATGTATGACATTACTAACAATCTGTATAAAACGTCTAATGTCCGGTTGTGGTTAAATTTTAAGCGTTCTTTGAATTGACAATATCATATCGGAATAAAACGTCAAACAAGTAATTAAATATTACTGTAAAAATTCCGATTTGCATTTTCATTTGTTTAATCCTAGCTTAAAATTTAAGTGTCAGTGGTCCAATTGGGCATAAGCATTTTATAAAACGTGACTAGATTATTGTTGATTTGATTTGGACATTTTCGCTTGCAATTTCTCTAAATAAACTTCAACATAACCTAACCTAACGCACAAAACAGCCCGAAATTTCCAAATGTGAGATTTAAGCGTTGGGTTAGGTTACGTTGAAGTTTATTTATTATTGTTATTATAAGTACCTAAGCTGTTCGTCGTTTTATAAAACGCCTAAACGCTTAGACGGTTTATAAAACGACTAGCTTGATTGTAAAACATCGCTAAGTTAACGAAAGTTTGACAATATGGCCGCGTTTTATAAAAAGACGGGTTTTAGAATCTGGATGTAACATTTATCTATACCTTATTAGAATATATCTGGAACAGGCACACCAAAAATAATAAACTGTTCAAAATTTTCATATTGTGTACGTACTCAGAACATACAAAGAAAGGAATTGGAATGTATCGTTAAAAAAATATTACAAATAATTTCTACTTATTTTAAATATAAAACAATAATTGTTTGTCATTGTAATTACAATAAATTACATCGTTTTCAAAAACAAACATAACCACGTGGTTTCAAGGCTTTTATTAAATATTCAATTTAAAAGAGTCTGCGGTCCGGAAAAAATATTTTTTATCGAATTCAAATCATACATAACATAGTTATTATAAATACTGTAATGCGCAATATTATTACAATAATGATAACATAATAAGCAATATTTGATGGATGACTTATTGCGACTTATGTGCGTAAGTTTAATTTTGTTCTCTTTTTTTACTCCCTTTTACATAGTAAAGGATGTATTGTATACCTAATCGCGAAAAATTTCGGTTTTCTGATTTCAACGGAAATATCCATTTTGACCATGCCTGAATCCATTTTGACTAATTTCGACGTGACGTCTGTACGCACGTACGTATCTCGCATAACTCAAAAACGGTAAGCCATAGAAAGTTGAAATTTTGTATTTAGGACTGCTATAGCATCTAATTGTGCACCTCCCTTTTTGGTCATTACATAATTTCCAGAAATGGTACTTTCCTTAAAGCCTATAATAGATTTGAATGAAAAACTATTTTAAAATATAATCCAAAACGTTTCATATTTGGTATATAATACTTGTATGACAATGGGAATAACAAAGTAGATTTTGGTTAAAATAGGCTAACCGGAAGTATTTCTTGAATAAAATGTTTTTTTTTTATTTTAGAAATAAATGCTTCGTATAAGAGTTTATAGTAATTAACGTATCAAGGGTGTTATACGGACAATAACGCCTGAAGGCAACAGTGTACTTTTCGAGGGCCTCTGGCCCGAGATGTGTACGTTGACCGAAGGGAATATTGTCCGTTTAACTCCCGTGGTGCGTTCAACGTTTAACGTCCGACTATAATTTTTAATATTCTACGGATTACGGATCAGAAAGTTTTAAGAAAATTTGCGGAGTAGGTAGGCTATGCATGTTTTTGCTTGTTTTTTAGGCTTTATCCCAGTACGAATATCAATTTATTGACAACATTACGATAGTAACAACTCATAATACGCTCTAGAGTGTTATTTGGTATATAACAACCCTGAAAGCAGGGTTGTTATGATAATAGTAACATACCAGTCGGACGTTAAAGAATTAAATTCTGCGTCTAGCCTATTAAGTATTATTAAATTAGCCCTTTGTATAAGCGAGATATGTAAGTTTAAAAATTATATACTTTTTGGTTTTTATAATAAATGCTATGTATTAGAACTAAAAATAAAAAAATAAAAAATTAATGTTAATGTCAAATTACGTCAAATACGTGCAATTTTATAATTTGGTCTATATTTCATGTTGGTCTTGCGTACAAGGAAGTCGTGTGCTGTCCACATCAGATTTTTTAAAACAATTTTTATATTGAACATGAGTCGCAGCAGTAGTTTGGAAGAAATTCTTATTCTGGATGAAGCTGAAAGATAGACAAAAATAGGTTTCATATTTTTAAAAATGAAACCTATAATATGTGAAATAAATGCAATTTACAATTTAATTTATTTTTAATTCTCTAATTTTAAATATTAAAGTTGACATTTGACAGTCATCATGACGATAGCTACACTCATTCATAAGTTATGAGTCGGACGGACGAAAAATAGCGGCGTTTCTATTTTCATCCGTGAACGAACGAGATTCATCCGTCAGCCGTCAATGTGTCACTAACTTAACAGTGTCATTTTTCATAATTTTGATTATGGTGAGAACCCCCATTTATGAAACTGCAAATAATGTGACACAATCACTGAGTTTACATGCAGTTTTGTTTTGAAAACGCCATGTATACAGTATCAAAACGATTTTTATAGCGTTTTAAAAGCTAAAAACGTTTTGAAAATGGTTTTAATAACTGCATGTAAACTCAGTATATGACTGGTAGTATTTACTCTTAATTAGTGGTGATTAAGCTATGACTTAAATAACTAATTCATTTGTTTTTTAATCATTCCAATGTATTTTTAAATGTTAGTCATGGTAATTAGTTAGCTAGGGTAACTAAAATTTTGAGTCTTTATAACGAGATCGGTTAAATTAGACGTCAGTTGCCCTATTATGACCCGGTATTTTAATCTCTAGTTAAACTGTCTGTTAATTAAACTCTCAATTAAAATAAAAATATCATATCGGAAAATTGACATACACTGTATATCTCCCAGTTGATCCCCACGTGATCAATTTCTGATGCAAGAGTTACTAAACTTTTATCTAGCATCTTTGTCGTACACACATGGAATATATGAGACTTTCATTCGCTATCTCATTGTCGTAGATTTACCAGAGGGATATACGCTATCTCCATCTAACCAACGGCTAAAAATGAAATAGGAACGTTATTGTAACCGCGGTAACGAGTTCCATTTTTCAAATATTTTAATCATGTCATTCTGTCATTCATGTGATTAAGGTGATTTTGACGTCGATAATAATTTGTGCTTCGTGTTGGGCATTTTGTTGATTCTTGGGATTACACAAATTGTGCATTTTGCTATTGCAAAAATGGTGTTTCTAAGATTTCCAACAATTATCGGAACATATTGGTTTTGGACAATAAAAATAGTATATTGTATAACTAGTGCTGCAAGTTGGATATTTCACACGAATGTGAAGTTTGAGCCACGAGCCACTCGTGTGATTAAACCACTCGCCTTCGGCTCGTGGCTCAATCTTCACATTCGTGTGAAATATCCAACTTTCAGCACGTGTTGTACACGATACTTTTCCGACGACCACAATTTTTTGAATTGACATAACTGTATATACATATGAAAACAGATTATGTTAACATCATTGCTGTCAGAATTCACCAAAAATTATGTTAAAATCTGATAAATCAGGGTTCAACCTTTGGCTAACGAGTTTCATATCACACAGCATTGCTAGTGTTGTGCAATGACCAACTTTCAGTAATAGTTTAGCGTGTGAATTTATGTACTTTTCGTAGTGGTCGTCGGAAAAGGTATATTTCATCCATTATACTTACATCGTATTTATTCAATTGGTTTATTATTGCTAAATGCCTATTTATACTTTAAATTTTGGTGAATAATGAAATTGACACAATATAGGTCATACTGTCAGTTTTGACATTACATAATAATAGGTACGTTCAATAAGCCAAGCAAAACAAGCAACCGGAAGTAAAATTTGATGAACGACTTTGCTAGCCTAGCATTTGTTTGATTTGCTCGCAAGCAATCCAAACCACAATTTTCTCGCTTGTCTTGCTAAGTGTCAAATATAATGGCGGGAAATCCAAATTTTTCATACATGAAGTTAACTTGAACTGTTTCTATTTCTTTATATGGTGTGTGTCTATCAACCACATGTAAAAAAGGCTTTGAGAGTTTTGTGATGGATGTTTATAACATTATTAAATTTGAAATATTTTGCTATAGTCAATATAGCTTCTTCCAAATTAATCCCACTATCTGAAAATAAATATATAAATTCATTTTCCATATGTTCGCAGACCAAGAAAAGAAATACAACAGGTACACAATTACACAATGTCATATTTGACATCTATATACGTTTCTCGATGACAGTTGTGGATGACAGTTCGTCATATAGCTAGCAAATCGTTCAGCGCACTAAGCAACAAGTCTCGTTTGCTTATCTAGCATTTGCTAGATTTGCTTACTTCATTGAACGCACCTAATTATTCAATTGCGAAATAAATGTCACTTCGAATTTTAATGAATAATAATATTCACACAGTGCATGTTATATTAGCGAACAAATTTTTACAAATAAAATACTGAAAATGTCAAATATGACTCCACCTTATATCAAACTAAAAAATCTGATGTGGCCAACACATAACCTCTCGCCAGATATTTTACCTGATTGTACGCATAAAACGAAAAATATTTTTAAATACAAATACATATATTCATGTCTCACTACAAAATAATTCTCACATATATTTGCAAAATCTATGGGATATTTTAAAATAAATTATGTACAATACTTACAGTGTCTTTATATTCAATATCCTGAAATTTTCTTTTTCTACTTTCCTTTTCTTTTTCTTTATATTCGTCATTTTTTCGCAAATTCCTTTTATATTCTATTTTACGTATATTCTTTTGCGTTGTTGACTTTTTTTATTTTCATAATCTTCATAATAATATACAAATATTTTTGACAGAGGCATACAAATATTTTTGACAGTGACATTTATGTGTCAATTACAAACATTTGAATTTCTTGCCTTGTAGTAGTTTGATCTGAGTTTTTTACATCAAATTATTTTATATG
>OY720455.1:14004460-14086960 GCA_963082715.1 Harpalus rubripes | reverse complement strand
CGGTACATCCATATGAAGAGCTGACTAGATTTTGGTTATAATTGGTCAACCGGAAGTACTTGAAAAAACAATGATAAATAACATTTTTTCACATTTGTAAATCTATAAAAAACTGACAAAAACGCACATATTTTTGTAAGATTTACAGATTTGTTCAGAATTGCAGTATTAATGTTATTATAAATATTAAAGAATATTTTATTCTCTATACGATATGACTGCATTTTATACTTAATATTAAATGGATATAGAGTTATAAAATTACAAAGAAATTAAATTTTATGAAGTAACCAGCTATGGAAACAGCTACTATATTAATAGTATGTTCGGTAACGCAACCGGTTCGATCAGGTTTACGGTTTTGTGTTCCGTAAATCCTGAAATTATTTACCGGTTTCTATTTGAAACGTGGTTCCTGAAAAAAGTTGGTAAAAAGTCGGACCACGGCAACCACGAAATAATCCTGGTTTCTCTGGTATTTTACCCCCACTACCGCTACATACCATCAAACATCATCATAACAAAATCAAACGATATACGTCAATGTCAAAATGGTATTACTAATAATTATTATACGTAAATGTAAGAATGAAAATATTATTTATATTTGATATATTGCTGGTTGTATTATTTTTATTGGCATTAAATGTAATAGATTGTTCAATTTCGTCGTCAAATTCAAAGTTATTATTCATTTGGTTAATTTTTATTTTTGTTAAGTTGTGTCAATTTTAAATATAATATGATTCAATGTCAATCTGTCCCGAAATAGATGAAAATATTCAGGAACAATGTTGTACCCGGAATCAAGATACTGGGTTTTTTGGTTGACTTACGGAACGTAGGATAAGAAAATTCTTATTGAAAGATGTCAGTGTCAAGTGCAATTGACATAGTGTGTTCGTCTCATAATTTTACTGGAAATAAATGATCTTTTACTAGAAGTTTTCTGTGTGGAATTTGTGTAAAATACATATAACTGCCGGAAGGTAATGTACAAGAAATAGAATCTTTTGCAAGGAACTTTTTGTACAAATTTGCATAAAATACATAGAACTGACGGAAGGTAATGTGCTGGCCACATCAGATTTTTTTGAAATAAAATTATTTTTATTCTTTAGGATCGCTTCTACCACCACCACCTCTAGTGACAGTTAGTATTAACCAAAGGTTATGTTGCAAAATTGTTCTTATACCAGCTTTGATTAGAGCTAAAACTGTTGTTCGCATCGCTTGTAACCTTCAGTTTAATTCTTAACTATAATGGTTAATAAACTGTCACTTTAAACTAGCCGTGTTAGAAATGGGCCTAATTCACATTAAAACCAAATGACAATAAACCCAGCATTTTAACTAATTGTATCGTTTTTGTCACTTCAACTTCATTAATTAAAACTGCGTATTTGCCAACAAAATTTATTCTATTAATCACAATTTTTAACGAATGGAAGCTGACAAAGGTACTGTGGGCGGCAACGATGTCGTTTCGTGACCCTCTTTTTATTTTTTAAAGTCAGATATGGACTGTAGGTACATTAACTCCTACGATTTAATCTTTATTTTATGTAAACACGACTCTTTTTACGTATCTGTATTTCAATTTACACATAATTATTATGTACCAATATTTACTTTTATTAATTTGATTATATTTGTTTTTGTACAGTGACGTTTATTTACGTTACGGTTGAAACCACGGATCATATATACTCTTTATAGATGGCCAACGACCACTATAACAATTGAGACAATGTTGCACGTCTGGCGCTCGGAAGAATTACTAATTGGGAAGTAGGCAACCTGGTGTGTATTTTGGCAATATCAAGGAGGACCAGCGACGCGAAATACTTTGGAATACACAAAAATTTTAATGTAGAAAATTGTTTAAATTAAATATGACTACAATAAACGGAAAAAAGTTTATTTTCTGGTTTCATCAAATTTTTGTTACCTAATGCATGTAATAATCAAATTACTTTCATCGACGTAGCCCAGTTCACCTGAGAGCAGCATATCTGGAGCACATGAGATAAATGCAAACATTTTTGAAATGTTTATAGATCAGAATAATAGAGTGAAGAATAATGTTGGTAGCCGAGCAAAATAGCGTAGGAGCAACGTAATCGCAAAGCAAAGATTCCGGGTTTGAATCCCTCTGAGGCATGAATGTTAGTAGTGCAGTGCACAGCCGTAAAATATCTAAAAGACATTTAAATTCTTGTATATTATTATTAAAATACAATAAACATTTTTACGTACCATTAACTTTACGAAACTGAAATGAAATTAATAATAGTCGTATAAGAAGTCGTTTAATATTAATTTAATCGCTTTCTTTACTTTAAGGTGATTTTAACTCAGATATAAATTTGACATAAATTACTAAAACACTTGTCATACAAATTGAAATTCCGCGGCTTTCTATAGATCAATTCGAAATACGTAATTTCTTAATTTTATCGCATCGACCACATTGCACCTGGCACTATCTAGCGCTTGGAAGAAAAGTACTATTCATAGGCTACTACATGGTCTCGACATTTTACATATGGGTTTCCGTAGCCTGGTCGAAACATAACCTAACACACACACAAAAATTGATGCCCGCAAAATTTAGCATGTTATCGTTTTGCATTTTACAAATAAACCTTATAAACAAAACTCGAAAACCGGTAAAGACGGCGTTAAGTTCGTTTATGTTGAGGTACAATGTTTGGATGTTTGATAAAAAAAATAGCGAGAATTTTCATTTGTTTCAAAAAGTATTAATTTATTCATCAATATTATTAATGCCCACTTAAAAGTATTCCTTATTAGATATAGCATTTAAGCCAATGTTGTTTCCAATATGCAAAACACTTTGTGGTATATAGCCTTCAGTTCCTTTAGCGATTTTGCCTTTATCTCCTCTATGGTCACAAAACGTTATCTTTTCAATGTCCTCTTTAGCATGTGGGAAGGGGAAAAAGTCACAGGGGGGCATATTTGGTGAATACGGTGGCTGCAGTAGATGAGTTGTGAAAAATCCAGGAGTTGTTTGTCCACAATTCTTTCGCATGAGTTGTCTGGAAGATTGAACTTCCTCAGCACCCTCTCTTAAAGTGGTTAGATTACTAACAACAATATCTTCAATTTTTGTCACATTTTCATCAGTGGTCGATGTGCTATGATGCCTAGACCTCTATCAACTTTTAAGTTTTCATGGCTTCTTTGAAAATGTGTGTACCATTCATAAACTCTTGATTTTGACTTAGCTTCTTCAACAAAAGCCTTCACCTACATTTGTACTACTTCACTGCATTTTATAATATCTAAAACATAAATTAATGCATTTTTTTGTATGCAAGACCAACATGAAATATAGACCCAATTATAAAATTGCACGTATTTGATGTAATTTGACATTGACATTAATTTTTTATTTTTTTGTACTTTTTTGTCCTAATCCATAGCAAGCTTTATTACAAAAACCAAAATGTATATAATTTTAAAATTTAATCGCTTATATAAAGGGCTAATTTAATAATATTGGTTGTGCTAGACGCATAATTTAATTCTCTAAAACTATTATTTCAAGCATTTATTTCTAAAATAGAAATAAAATCCTTTTATTTAAGAAAAACTGTTAATAACTTCAGGTAGTATGTCACTTCCAATTAGCCTATTTAAACCAAAATCTACTATGTTATTCTCATTGAAATAAAAGTCTTATATACCTAATTTGAAAAGTTTTGGATTATATTTTAAAATAGTTTTTCATTAAAATCTATTATAGGCTTCAAGTAAAGTACCACTTGTACAAAGGCTAGCCTGCTTAGGGATAACAGGAGCTATGTCAACCACACCAACATCGGCAATGAAAACTCTGTTAAGCTTGCCCCCACTACACTTAGTGGTAAAATCAAGGGCAATTAGCGGAGCATATAGGATGAAAGTTTTCTCAAAAGAGGATAAATGCAGAAATGGACACTCTGAAATTTATACAGAGATGAACAATCACTCCACTTTACAGATGTTGTCTGATAGAATCAATAAGATGTATACCATCGACAAAATCTACAAGATAATAATTCCTAATAGGGATGCATGGGAACATTCTCAAAGTCCGGTTGAAAAAGATGACATAGTCATCTACACAGACGGCTCCAAAACAACCAATGGAACCGGAGCTGGAATACATGGGGCAAAGAAACTACGGCACAACCAATCGGTTGGACTAGGGACAAATGCAACAGTATTCCAAGCAAAAGTACACGCAATATTAACCAGCGTGCAATTACTATTGGAGAAGAATTACCACAATAGAAGAATCTCCATAGTAACAGACAGCCAAGCCGCAGTCAAAGCTTTTAACTCGTGTGAGGTAGGCTCAGGATTAATTCTGGACTGCATCCACAGATTGAATGCCTTAGGAGCGAATAACAAACAAAGACTGATATGGGTACCCGGGCACTCAGATATCGAAGGAAACCGGGTAGACGACCGTCTTGCAAAAGACGGGACAAATATACCTTTTATAGGACCCGAACCTGCCTGCGGGATAACTGCGGAAACAGTTAAGCAGGAAGTTAATACTTTGCTTTGGCAATGGCACAAACGGCACTGGACAGCCATATCAGGCCAGAGACACTCCAAGCTCTTCCTGAATGAGCCATCCAAGAAAAGAACTGACAACTTACTCTTAATGACCAAGCAAGATGTTAGATTAATAACAGGACTTGTAACAGGACACTGTCAATTAAATAAACATTTGCACAGATTGGGCCTTAAACAAGAACCAACATGCAGAGGATGTGCAGAAGATGATGAAACTCCTCAACATTTAATATGTCACTGGGAAGCATTTATGGCAAGCAGACATAGTCTTTTAGGAGCAAAGAAATTGCATACTGAGACACTAAAGGACATCAGTCTAAAGAAAATCCTGGAGTTCACAAAACAAACAGGACTTCTAGAATAGAAGTAAAACACGGAGGGTACAATAGACCAGAAAGGTCGCAGTACAGGGACAAAGATGAACCACCTCTCGATAATAATAATAAAGTACCACTTCTGGAAATTGTGTAATGACCAAAAAGGGAGGTCACAACTAGATGTCATAATTAGAAATGGGTCAATTCCCGAAATTTAAAGATACGGGAAAATTTCCGAAAAAATTCCCGGAATTTCTTTGAGAAATATCCCGAGGAATTTCCAGAGAAATATCCTTCGGGAAATTTCCCAAGGAATTACAAATATGAATAAAAATTGTAACTGTAGGTTTATTTAGTTTTATTTTTCAGTGAAATTATGGTAAAAAATACATACATATACTCGTATCAATATATGTATGCACTATCGGTCATATATACGAGTAGAGCGACTCTGTAAGAACTAATAAAGAATAGTCCCCCATATTTTAAATGTTGAATATATTTTCATACTTCTTATATACAGTAAAGGTGCAATATTCATAAAACCTTAAATGTGTAATTCAAAAGCATCGTACTATATTTCACAAGCACAATTAACCAGAATAACAATTTATTTTGAAGGAAACTTAAATTACTCAAAAAAATTAACAATGTTATTTAATAATTATTTATAACAACTTGCACCAAACATCAAGGCCAAAATCTTTTAAAATTTACGGGAAATTTGCAAAAACTATATTCACGGGATATTTAAAAAAAAATCTGATGTGGCCAACACATAACCTCTCGCCAGATATTTTACCTGGTTGTACGCATAAAACGAAAAATATTTTTAAATACAAATTCATATATTCATGTCTCACTACAAAATAATTCTCACATATATTTGCAAAATCTATGGGTTATTTTAAAATAAATTATGTACAATACATACATTTTCTTTATATTCAATATCCTGAAATTTTCTTTTTCTACTTTCCTTCTCTTTTTCTTTATATTCGTCATTTTTTCGCAAATTCCTTTTATATTCTTTTTTACGTATATTCTTTTGCGTTGTTTTTTTGACAGAGGCATACAAATATTTTTGTCAGCGACATTTATGTGTCAATTACAAACATTTGAATTTCTTGCCTTGTAGTAGTTTGATCTGAGATTTTTTACATCAAATTATTTTATATGCCTTTCTTTATCTCTAAATCTATAGAAGATATAATAATGAATTTATATTTATCGAACAAAGAATTTAACGTTCTTTAATATAAGTATTTACATAAATTTTCGATAAATAATATTTAGATGATTTTTTTCTTGTAACTACTACTTGCGGTTGTCCAATTGTTACCAAAACTGACTGGACTCTTCCCATTATTGTTAGATTGAGGAATCCGTAGTTAAAAATGTCTGAAGTGTTATAGTATTTGAGATATAGTGAATCCAATATCCACACACACACACACACACACATCCACACACACATCCACACACACATACGGACATCATCGTAAAAATGTTATAATCGGATTCTAGGGACCTTAAAACGTGCTTATTCATTAAAATCTGGATATGCGATTTTTAGCATGAATACAATACCTCTCTTAGCGAGAGGTAAAAAATCCTGGAAAACAGGTAACAAAATTTCTTCCCGAAAATAGCGGATGAAGGAATTTTTCCGGGGAAAAAACAAATTCCCGGCGGGAATTTTTTGGCAGTATATCACTAGTCATAATAGTCCTAAATACAAGGAAAGAAAGAGAAGAAGTAAAATATTTTAGAAAAGGGAATATAATATTTAACGGATTGTTGACTTACCAGGATAAACTGTCTACACTGTGAAAATTGAATATCACCTACATTTGCGATCGATTTTAATACCTTACCAATGCGTACAAATTAAATTTTAAATCACTCATTTCAGAGGGGGGCGATAGAACTCTCAAAACCCTTCCCCTGGCTACGCATATGCTTCAGAGCAATAATAGTATTTGGATACAAAGTTTCTAGCCCATTTTTAAGCAAATAGTTAATAGTTACGCTTATATCGGTTATCAGAATCTGTAAATCGCTGCAAACATTTATTTCATACATGTAAAACATATCAAGATAATTGTTTTTCACTAGTTATCAGTTTAAAACGGTTTCCATTTCATCCAGTAGAATATTCACAAAACTTGTCTCAAATAGCGTTTCGGCGTCTTAAATTGGTATAACGACACTTGACAAAGTGAACCCGAAAATGCGACCCTAACTTCTGTGAAGTGAGGCAGTCGCCTCTCTGCCTCATGCCGTCGTCCGGCCCTGTCGTTAATATATTATATATTGAATTTTTATAATTAACAGATTTCACACAGTATAGGCTTAGGTTATATTATAATACCGTCAGTTTTGAAACTACGTCATTAATCCCTCTTCATCTCTGTCGATTTGAAACACATGCTTGCGGCTGATGACGTAAATATTAACTCACAAAAACAGAGTGTCTCATTTGCCCAGGTGGAAAGTAAAATATAATTCGTACAAAGGTTCATTGCATTTGAATTTAAGAGGCAATATGAAAATGATAAATGAACTACTTGGGAATTTTTATAGCAGATGTAGGAGGAACTTAATGCCAGATTTTTTTTATATTTTTTTATTTTGTCAAGTGTTTGCATAGTTAAATAAAAACATCTCTACAATTCCATTTCACGTAATCTGGCATGAGGGGCTTAAATGTTCTAAAACTTTTTACAGAATAAAAACTTTACAAAGTAAAATAAAAGTTCCGCCCCCACAAAAGTTTCAAATGTTTAAATACAATATGAAATATTACAGCCTACTACGAGTAGAAAGAAGTTTTTAAATATTTCATTCTGGGTGTTCCGATTTCCTTCAGGTAGATTTTGATAATGGCGATATACGAGATCAACGTTCGCATTCTTTAAAAATACGTAGGTACATATAGGAATTCTTCACACAAACTGGAAGTAAGTGTTCTCAATAAATTTTACGAATATTTGAGGAGTATAACAATATATTGCATTAAAAAACAAGTTTCCAAGGCAATCTGTTAACGTACGAGTTCATATTTGGAAAACTCTGCGGTGAGTTTTATAAAGGAAGAGTAAATATTTTTTTTATACTATTTGGTCGCGAATCAGCGGTCCCGAGTTCGACCCAACCGACGCCAAAAATTATTTTGAATTTTAAATGGCACACAAGTGACCTCTGTGGTGCACTCTCCACGACAGCAATGAGTACCCGTGAGCTGACGCCTGATAAGTGTCCGTACGGTACGAATATGTCAGCATCATTATCGATATCTGTACAAAGCAGATTGGCAAACCCAAGAATGGATAATATGCATTGATGATATATTTATTTATTGAGAATTTTTAAAAATGCGACGTCAAAAATATGACTGTGTATGTTGGTTTAGGCTGTCAGATGTCCTCTTTTACCCGGACAAGTCCTCTTTGCAAGGAATAAAATTTTGTCCGGTATACAGGGTGAGTCTGGGAAGACGCCCCTCCCCCCTTTAACTTTTTTATTATAAGTAATAGAAAGAAATGGCTCATATAAAAGTTTCATTATTTTACTTATACTATTTGATGGCAGATGTAGATATTTTTTATAAAGTCAGGTTTACAAGATACGACTATCAACTTTTATTTTTCAAATGGCAACCTATAATTATTTTAATAAAATAGAAACCGCCATTTTTTTCTTTTCAACGATGTATTATTTTTAATTAATGTTTTTGAAAAATTTCGAGAAAAATAAGATAATTTAGAAATATTAGCAATATCGGAATATAATTTTGGCATTATTATGGAACAAAAGTGATCACGTGACCTTCAACCATTTTTGATTCCTGTATAACATGTACATGTAAATATCTTATATGTAACCACGTTATATAACTTCGAAATATATAATCAAAGTAAATTTTCCTTGTATACTATATGAATCTGATATGTAACAATCGTATGTAATTTTGAAATGTCTGTGAGCTCTCTCTGTTGTGTACTCTTATCAGATATATGTATATGTGTTTGTTGGGATATTGTATCTTTATTTTAATATACATTTATGAATAAATAAAACGGCACTTTTTATGTCCTACGCATCTAATAAACTGAGTTTATATTGAGCAAATGCATACGTTTGTGAAAATATAAACTACATTTCTCTATGTTTTATGCTGGTAATATAGTCAGTTTATATTTTGCAAAACACTATCATTTAGTACAAGGTATGCTTATATATGCAAAATCTTCCGCCATCCGCCAACCAACATGAGGTACATGTACATACAGGTAAGAAACGTAATGTTTTCGGTCCAAAAACTTGATAGTAAACATTACGTTTTTATTATTTGTACTCTGTATGTTTGTCTGTGTGTTCGGCTATAAATTTAATGTGAAACATAAAAAAAAAATCTGTTGTGGCCAGCACATTACCCTCCGTCAGTTCTATGTATTTTGTATAAATGTCATACAGAAAGCTCCTTGCAAAAGATTATATTTCTTGTACATTACCTTAAGGCAGTTGTATGTATTTTATACAAATGCCATACAGAAAGTTTCTAACAAAAGATCCTATATTTCCAGGAAAATTATAACATAAACATACTGTCAACTGCACTTGACACTGACACCTTTCAATTAGAATTTTCTTAATATAGCAGCTGTTTCCAGAGTTATAGCAAAGCTGACTAATATATATGATATTTAATTTCTTTATAATTTTTTAACTCTATGTCCATTTAATATCAAGTATAAAATGCATTCAAATCGTATAGATAATAAATAATTCTTTAATATTTATAATAACATTAAATGTGAAAAAATGATATTTAACATCGTTTTTTCAAGAAAAACTGTGAAAATCTTCAAATGAGGGTACTTCCGGTTGACCAATTATAACCAAAATCTAATCAGCTCTTCACATGGATATAACGAAGAGGAATACGAAAGAATTATAATTTTTGGAATTGTAGTATTAGAGTTATCGCATTAGAAAATTTTGTCACACACAGACACACACACACACACACACACACACACACACACACACACACACACACACACATACATACATACATACACACACACACACACACATACAGACATCATCGTAAAAATAGAAAAATCGTATTTTAGGGACCCTAAAACGTGCTTATTCATCAAAAACTCACCACCGAATTTTTTGACCAAAGACAATACCTTCCTTACCTAAAGGTGACGGAAGGTAAAAAATATATTTTTCGTACTTAAGCTTTCTGCATTCATATAAAGAGTTGATTAGATTTCCGGTAAAGTTGGACAACAGGAAATGGTACTTTACTTGAAGCCCGTAACAGTATTTATTGAAAAAGTATATTACAATACAGGATATAACAGAAATACGTACATTAAATTTAACCAGTTACAGAACTCGTCGAGAGCAACAATATTTATTAGTAATTTTTTTTGAAATTTCAATTTATTTTTTGGAAAAAAATTGTTCCAATTTTGAGACATGTAGGTACATGATGCAATAGAAATAAGTGTGAGAACTCTTCGAGAGCAACAATATCTTTTAATAACTTTTTTTTTAAATCTCAATTATTTTAGTGTTTTAGGCAGGTAATGAAATTTTTGACAAAACTTTGTAAATTTTTAACACAGTATCTAGAAGGTTAACAAAAAAATTACCAAAAAATATTGTTGGCCTCGGATGAGTTCACTGGCTAAATTTAATGTACTCATTCATGTTACATCCTGTTTACTCGTAATCCAAAACTTTTCATATTTGGTATTTAAGATTTTTATTTTAATGAGAACGACAAATTAGGTATTTGCTAAAATTGATAAACTGGAAGCGGTACTTTACTTGAAGCTCTGAACAGATTTTCTTGAAAAAATATATTAAAATATGATTGAGAACAACATATCAGAAATTTTTTGACTGTATATGTTAAACCGGAAGTGGTGCTCAACTTGGAGCTCTTAACATATTTTCGAGGAGAAACATAATAAAATATAATCTTAAATTTCGTATTACGGACTTTCCTATTTATTGGAACAACAAGTTTGATTTTGTTTACAAACGATCAACCGGAAGTGATATTTTACTTTAAGTCCATTGCTATTTTAAACATAGAATTGACGGGAGGACATATAATGGCCACATCAGATTTTTTTTGAATAGTGTTGCCCAGATTTATTTGTCACTGTTGGATTTTAAGTTACAATATCAAAGTTTTAATTATTATTTGGACGCCATATTGGAAACTTACTTACGTACTTGGCGCTGGGGGCAATGATAAATACTTGATACGTCTTTCGTAGATTAATTTAAACCCTACTGGAACTAAAATTTTAAGAAATACAATAGTTCACCAGTTATATATTACACGAAGGAAGTTTTTATGGAGCGGGAATCGATTCCTGGTGTGAGAGATTCAGGGTCGGATTAAGCATGAAATCGCCCCTAGGCGATTTTCTCAGATGCCCCCAAAAATCAGAGCAAAATTGCTTGAAAAAGGGAAACTATTTAATTCCTAGTCGTAGGATATTATGTTCAAAATTCAAAAATTACATTTTTCTCGCTCGAGTAATATACCTAATAAAGTAAAGATTGTGTTATGAGTTATTGAATGTTTATATGAATGAGATAAAATCACAGCACAATGTAATAAAGAACAGGAACTTATATAACTAATCACAAATTCACAGCAAAAACTTTAACAAAAATTCTTAGAAAATACAAAAATATTGCAAAACAAATCTCATTAAGGGGCCTATTCAGAACTCAATATTTGTGTAGTCGTTATGGTCTTTATGGTTATTATGTACTATAAAGATTGTTACAATCGAATTTGGTATTCTCAGTACTGAAAGTGGTTACTGTGAACAATTGTCAAGCGTTTTGACAGTCTTTATCATAACGACTGCTAAAACTATGTATTTATGGTTGTTATTTGACATATGACAGGTTATTATATCATTCAAATATTATTAATATTGACTTTTCTGCCAAATATTGGCGTTTTTACTTTCGGTCACCTTTAGGTAAGGAAGGTATTGTCTTTGGTCAAAAAATTCGGTGGTGAGTTTTTGATGAATAAGCACGTTTTAGGGTCCCTAGAATACGATTTTACTGTTTTTACGATGATATCTGTATGTGGGTGGGTGTGTATGTGTGTGTGTATGTATGTGTATGAAAAAACTATGTTAAATATCATTTTTTCACATTTAATATTATTATAAATATTAAAGAATATTTTATTCTCAATGGCTCGTAGTATGATCACGGTTTTAACTAAAACACTGTCTTAAGAAATGTCAAATTCAAATTTCAATATTTAATTTCGCCCATATGTTTAAAGAACGATTTTTTTAAAAATATTTGTTTGAATACAAACTATGTTCTGCTTTAAAATCATATTTTGATAAATTTAATAAAATCTATTATTGATATTAAATAATCAAATTTGACATTTCTTAAAACAGCGTTTTAGTTAAAACCGTGATCATACTACGAGCCTATATGATTTGACTCCATTTTATACTTAATATTAAATGGATATAGAGTTAAAAAATTATAAAGAAATTAAATGTCATAAAGTATATATATTAAGAAAATTTTGATTGAAAGATGTCAGTGTCAAATGAAATTGACATAGTGTGTTTGTATTATAATTTTACTGGAAATATAGGACCTTTTGCTATAAATTTTCTGTATGGAATTTGCATAAAATACATGCAACTGCCGGAAGGTAGAAGTACAAGAAATATAATCTTTAGCAATGAACTTTCTGTATGAAATTTGTACAAAATACAAAGAACTGACGGAAGGTAATGTGCTGGCCACATCGGATTTTTATATTTTAGCAGGATGCAGTTTATTATACGTATAGATTCTGCGTCGACTTGAATAATGATCATAAGAACGATAAAGTCTGTGATGGAACAAAGTTACTTTTGACATTCTGTGAAAACTCTGTGTGTTGTGTGATGTTTCTGTTACATATTCAGTCAAATTAAAAAAAAATATTCCCATAAATTTTCAATCACGTTGAGATCATTTGTAGGAATTAACAAATTCGTTCTAAATAATATAGAAGTTTCCAAATATGACATACATATCATATTGTTCTTTCGTTGTTTTGGGAAAACGTTTGCATTCTAACTATAATTGACAATTCATTATTTTTTTAAAAAAATTAAAGCGTTGACAGGCAAGATTAAGGTTAGATTAGGTTCATATATGTATAATGAAGTTAGCTATTGTCAAATAATCTGGTTCATTTACAAGTATGATTTTGTAAAGATTGTTAATAATACCGACGTAGGTTCTGAATTGACAAGTTCATAATAGTGCATTAAAACACAAGTATCATAAGGCAATCTGTTAACGTACGAGTCCAAGTTTGGAAAACGAGCCGCCGGGCGAGTTTTACAAAGGACGAGTGCGTCAACAGGCCTTATGATACATGTTTTTAATACTATTTTTTCTATTGAGGTAATTTTACAATTAGATTTTTTTAAAAAGGAGTTGTCAAAAATATGAGTTGGTGTTTTTTTATCAGTTATGTTGGTAGCGTTTCCCGGTAAAAATTGAAATTTCACATTTTGACAGTTTGTGTATCTTGTGATTTTGTCTGATTGTTTACATTAAAACATTGTATCAAGCATTATACAATTATGAAAGAGGAAAACCAATACATACAATGAACTCCAAGGTTATTAATGAACCATCCTGATTTGACATATCGGTGGTTCGTGTTGGTTATTATCATAAATAAAACTTGAATATGGGATTGAAGGACGTTACGTGGACCATCAAGCCTTTTTATTGAGAAAATTAACATATAAATAAAATTCTTTAAATAATGAAATACTTTAATGAACAATTTATTGCTCTAGACTTTTACTTTCCACCATTTTTTAACACTCACTGCTCAGTTGCACAGATAACGGCAACAGCTTTTCTTACAATTTTTAATACAAAACATATATGGTATATATTCGATAGTTCGCTACAACGTGGAACTGCAAATCATTGATTAAAACGTCAACTTTCCATATTTGTTTGCTAGTAGCCGCCACAAATTGAGCAGACAGTGTTAACATTTTCAAGTAACGTGCATCATACATTTCATAACCTCCCTGGAATAACAATACATTAAATTCAAAATTGCATTACCATAAATTTAAATTGTAATAAATAAAACTTACCGTTTTAATTATTTTGACAAAGTAAACTTGAGCGCATTATTTCTTGTTTCATAATTTTTTAGTTGAAATTTTAACTTCACAGATTCTTATTCTTTCTTAACTAACACAGCTATAGCTATACATTTCTTTTCTTTCTAATCCTATCACCTAGAGAAAGGATAAAAATCCACAATTAGAAGTAATATTTCAACACAAAAAATTTACCATTTTAAGGTTATCTGTCAGTTATGAAAGCATGACTACCACCTCTAGAATATGAAAGGCGCCAAAAACAGTACGTTTATAGATTTTCTAAACGTCGTGTTTTCAGTGATAAACAGTGCTTTTATAGAAACATAAGAACACCGAAATAGAAAAAGATTGTTACAAATGTCTTTATGATAACAATCTTTATATGCATAGCAACCTTTATAGCTGTATTTCTCTGAATAGGCCACTAAATCAACAAACAAATTAGACATTAGCTTTCCTAGATTTAATCTGCCATTTTTAATTATATAATGGTGAGAAGATAGAAGCAGTTTGATCTTGTTTTGTGATTGGATAATAATCCGATATTATCCAATCAAACAACAAGATCAAATAAATTCTTAAAAAGTTTGATACAATTTCTGGCGTGTTTATTTGATCGATAATATCATTTTCTATACTTAATATTGCCAACGACTTTAGCTTCTCTTGTCCCAATGTAGATCTTCGGTCTTAACTCTTTTTATCGCCGAAAATGAACGTTCGCCAGAAAAATTTGTGGCTGGGAAATTTGTAGAGCTATATCCAAATTTGAATGTCGATGTTAAACTATTTTATCGAATGTTTTCTAATAGCGTTTTCAGCTTACGCAGTGCAAGTGCGCACTGAGTGCAACATATCACGTGACCACACTGAACGCGTTCTGCCCTCATCCGGTGGCTGTGGCAGTGTTAGTTTAGCCTCCATATTTGCACTGACACTATTGGCGAAAAAATTCAAAGTGGATGACGTCTGGCGGCAGATTTGTGAACTAGAGGAATAAGGAAACATTGATAGCATACATTGAAACGTATGTAATTTAAACAGGTTTAATTTGTATTTGTTGCAAAATAAAGTAAGATATATAGTGTATGTAATAATGGTTAAATTTTTTATTTAGTCGAATAAGGCTACATTAGGTTGCTCTGCAAAACGAGAGATTTTATTTAGTAAATTACAGAAACATATGTACAATATTTAGATTAAATCGCGGATTACCTGCAAAACGAGAGAAACGACATTTGAAGCCTACAATTCCTGGAGTTTTCTCTCGAGACAAGATTTTAGAAAAATACTTGGCATAAAAACAAAATACCTCATAACTAATTATCCTTGGAAACATAATCATCGCCAATCGGATCACAATCAAAGTTTTGGTCGAACTCAGTCGGTACACTCTGTCGGTATCGTGACAGATTTAAATGAAGAAAATGTCACATATTTTCTTTACATGTATATTACATTTTCAGGTTTAAATAATGATCAGTAAATGCTAAAGATACTGCTCAGTGCTACAATGCAGTAATTGCAAGTCAAAAAGTATAAGTTTACACTATATCCCAAGTGACAAAATATGATCTTGAAATTTTCTTCCCTTATAGTTATGACGACTCTAATCGGTTCTACTTTTATCTTTTTTAAAACAGAAACCCAAAATTCTTATAATTTTATAGCCAAACTATATCGTTTATAATCCTTTTTAATAAGTTTTCCCCTTACTTGTTCCAAATATGTACAACTTAATTTTTCTATTTCTGCTACTCTGTAATACACAAAACTATAAACAAATAAATTAATAGCATAATAATAATAACTTTTGTTGTAAAACAATAAATATAGTTCTGATTTTTACTATCCTGTTTATATGCAACAAAACTGCAACATGTTTGCATTTGCCTCCCAGTTCTGCTCTACAACTAAATTTGTTTTCCTAATTATATTCTCATTTAATAAAATTTCAATCATATAGGATCTTTACACAAATGACTGGTTTTTAAACAAGATCCCAATATTGTACCTGGTCCATAATCTTTTATTTCACTAAGCAATACATGTTCAGCCTTAAAAACTGCTTCGTCTTCTTTTAGGACGTGCAGAAGCAATGTATTCAAAAATATCACTTAACTTTATATTAATTTTCTCCATATTAAATACTTTGCACTATGAAATGCATATTGCCAGCAAAGAAATAAGGAATGAGAGAACTCTTCTTATTCCTCCGCCATCTTGCTACCGTCCGGCCTGCCATCTATAGTTCAGTTTTTTCGCCAATTGCACTTGCCTAGGGAGCCAGTGCACAAAAGTCGCACTGTACGGTGCAACTTTTTCTTAAGCTGAAAACGCATCAGCTGACTAAATTTTGCACTCAATGACAAGCTGAAAACGCTATAATTTTCCCTAGCATTCATTTTAATCTTCTTGAATTTGAGCCGTGGTTAAGTTAATTTTTGTTTTAATATTTTGTCTAAATACTTGGTGCTTGACGGCGGCGCCCCTTGAGGGTTTTGCCCCTAGGCAGTCGCCTAGTTTTGCCTATTGGGTAATACGACCCTGGAGAGATTTCGAGAAACGGAAAATAATGGCTTTACGATTCTCACAGGTGTGGTGCAGTGAAAGGAAATCGATAACAATGGCAATGCTTGCTTAACGACCTAACATAAAAACTTTTTCCGCGCACCATCCTATCAAAATGTGTTTATTTGTGATACATTTTTGCAAATATACATTTTAAAGACACAATATACTGCCGAGCATTGTAAAAAGATTTATTAGAGCATTAACAGTGTAAGCGACAACTTTTTAAAATTTCATGTAGGATAGTAAAATAATATTATTTCTACTCCGTATTTAACCTTTGAGGAGTAAATACAAAAGTCATATTTTATTTACACCCTACAAAACAATAAAAAATGGTACTACGTTCTGTAACAAATGATGAATGGACCTTTTGTCCCAGTTTAACGGTTTCACAAGGTATAGCCAATTTGCATAATATACAGACTGTACTTTTTGTACCAAAATAAAATAGAACTTTTTTTTTAATATGATTTTATTTAAATTACAAAAACTGTCAAAATTAGCTTAAAAATTAGTTACATGTTTCGGGATTATCTATTATATATGGGTGTCCAATATTTTGGATCTTCTTAGCCCTAATGCCTAACAAAAATTTGTCCTGACCGTATATAAAATTTATTATTTATTTGTTGAAGAAATTATTGCATAACTTCGACGAAAGTTTAGGATTTTTATCTTACAAGTCCATAAAAGTATATTTTTCTTTTGAAATTGTTTAAGGTCTCTTATCACAAGAAAACATTTATTTCCACTTTTGCCTTCTCTTCTTATTGATATTTTCAGAAACTTATTCATTTTATTTTCGCAAGTATTACGCTAAATTATTTGGAAACGTAATTAAAGCAGAAGATATGGTGAAGCAGTTTTTCAACCGTTTGTGCGAGAGCCTAAAATCAAAGTTCAAAAGTTTTTTTTGTAGCCTTATATACAGGATGTCCGTCTATAAATAAACCAGCAAGTATCTCGCTTATTATTACTTTTACTGATTTCAACTATATAAAATTTCGGAAGCAGTTCAATATTATTACTTCCGGTTTTCGAGTAGTTGATAGTAACTTTTAATTTCAAAAGGAACACACACACACACACACACACACACACACATATTCACACACACACACACATTCACACACACACACGCGCGCACGCACGCACGCATACATCACAGATGCGTTCACACACGTGCACATATCATACGAGTATATTGGGTGTTTACGTCCTCTGATTTTTTTAAATGAGTGACACTACAGTTGAAATTATGGCATAAAACCTTAAATCACATGCCAGGGAGCCCGGTCACCTTGCGTTACAGAGTTACAGCCCTTTGAAGGTGCAGTTCAATAGACATATTTTCGTGAATAACTTTGGTACTAGTTGCACTAAAATTTTGATACTTGGTATTCGGATAGTAGTTATTTAGAAGTACGTTTATACTTTTTTTATATCTGTATCTTCTAGAGACGTAATACACAGTAATTTTTGAGATAGATACTTTAATTTTTAGATAAAAAATAAGTATCTATCAAAAAATAGGTAGGTACGTAACAAAACTGAGTAACAATCAAATTCATATAAATTCATTTCTGGATATACACGTTAATATTCCCTGGATGCACAACTATTATCAGTAATAATATAACAAGAGAGTGAGAATAAATTGAAAATAATTTGACATATTTTCCGAAAACTTGTTACCAGGCAATAGCTACTCAAGCCATTCGGGCTTTCGTGATGGCAACAAGTTTGAGAAAAATCTGGAAAATTCTTTTCTAATTTATCGAACACAATTATATTTGATTAGATTATGTTTTGAGCCACAAGTTTCAAACAACGTAATCAGTCTGTCATATTATTGTAACGCTATCGACTGTCGTAATTAACTAGCTTCATTAATTTATATGGCTCAGTTGGTAAGTATGTTTTGACAATTAGAACACACTTTGACATTTCAAAATAAATAATCAAAAGACATAATTGCTAATTATAGTATTTCTAGAAGTGGTTTCTATCATTTTTTGGTTTATTTTATGATCAGAAATGGCACAAAATTGGTCTTTTTCGCTCATTTTAGTTATGTGTTGATTTCTATCTGACATATGTCAACAAAAACAAAAGCTACAAAGATTATTCCTGGGAATAATCTCTAGGGCTTTATTCTCACTATAATAATGACAGGATTGGTTAAAACGCAGACACGTGACACAAAGTGGAATATTTCATTGGTTGTAAGAAATGTCAAAAAATAATGATTATAATTTCTATAAATAAACACCATATCTGTATTTTTACCAGCACTAACATTTTCCATTTTTACCTCCCGCTATCTTTGGTAAGGAAGGTATAGGGATCATGCTAAAAATCGCATATCGAGATTTTGGTAAATGAGCACGTTTTAAGGTCCCTAGAATCCAAGTTTAACATTTTCACGATGATGTCTGTGTGTACGTGGGGATCCTCCACTCTAACTCAAATACTATTATTCAGAAAATTTTGAAACCTTGTATTTCGAACTTTTTATATTATGGAAAGAGCCCATTAGATTTTGGTGTAAATCGGATAAAAGGAAATGACACTTTACTGGAAGCTCAAAATAGTTTTTCTTCGAAAAATACCTTTAAATGTTATTTTTTCGAGATTAACGTTATTATTAAATTTTCTACAGATTTGCATTAATACTTTTTCTACATATATTATGGATAAAGTTATAAAATTATCTATAATTTAAATCCCAGAACCTACGCTTTAAACAATCAAAAACTCTTTACGCAGTTATTCAAATGTATGTAACTGACAGATAAATGTCACTGTCAAAGAACTAATTTCAAATTATTAATAGTAACGTTTTAAAAAGAAAAAAGTAAATAGAACAATAGGAAAGGAAATCAAAACAGTTGCCAGCATAAGTAAATATGTTGGTATGTATTTAGATTAATAAAAATTAACGATTCGTAAAAAAGTTTGTTAATTCTCATTATTGGATTAGTGAATTCTATTCTATCCCGGTATTTAAAATTTAATCTACATTTTATTATCAAAAAAGGTAGTTACTTGGATAAGATTAGACTATATTTTAAGAAATAAACTGCCAAAATTAAAGTAAAATTCGCTAATTCAAAAATAAGGATTAGCTTAATCTTTTTTTGTGACTCGGGCGGTTAAGGGCGGGAGGTATTGTGTTGGCTACACTAGATTTTTAATTAAGAAAAAGATACCAATAAGGTATATAACAACAGATTTATTATTTTTTTTTCTATAGTAACTTGATTTGATTAAAACTGATAACTATAAATATTTTGTAGAAACAAGAGAAAGTATGCATGGATTTGCATCTAAATAAAAAGTATTTTAGTGCAACTAGTACCGAAGTAAATAACGAAGATTGGTAGTCTATGTTATTTGTATAACCAAAAATATAAATAGTAAAATAGAAGACGGGGAGATTAATTTACGAAAATTATTTCTAAAGTTGTTAATTAACTCCGTTTAATTAAAAGCACTGTTTGTTTCAGAAAAAATAATTGCATGTTATTTTCACTTTTTAAGTAAAGCTGTTATTAAATAAAGTTTTAGAAGACTAATAAATTTAGTTCATTATTGCAGCTTTGTTTACAAAAAAAGACCAACTACTGTAAGAAGATTACAGTAATGAACAATGTAAATTATATTTCGTATCAGTTTACGCCTTTTATAGCTAATTGAATTCATTAGACCATCGGAAAATGATTGATATACTTTAAACAATAATTAGTAACTAATCAAATATACTTTATAAGTCAAAAATCCCTACATAGTATAAAATAATGTCCCTTGAACACGTCTGTTCGTTCCTTATCGCTATAGAGCCAGGGAAAGAATAAGTGTATGAAATATTAATGTATGATAAAAGCATAAAACGTAAAAAGTTGTATGAAAAAGTCTGAGGCAGCATAATACCTATACATATTTAATAGAAAGTCCACAATAAATGTTTTCCATGTACAGAAAAATCATTTATTATTGACGCCTATTAATATACGATTTTCTATTAATAAATAATTTTAGTAGATGCGTTCAACACACGTAGGTAACATAGCTCATATTATATTGCTAGCGCTAAGTTCTACCAAATCAAGGATTGAATGACATGATTTTGACATTTGCTACGTAGGTAATATATTTTATTCACAATCGGTTAGTAATATGACGTTTTCTGACTTTTAAAAAGTTGGGAAGTTAGTTATTGTTAACCTCATATTCCAAGAGGTTGGAAAGTATAACGTGAAGATAGCTGGGGTTGGAAAGTTGACACTTTCCAACCTCAGCTATACTCACGCTATACTTTCCAACCTCGAGGCGGGAAATATCTGCCCCCCGCTTTGAGAGATCAATGCGTATCAATGATGGGTATTTACATATAAACAAAGCATCTTTACAATTTATATGATAAAAATATTGAATAAACTTGTAAATAATACAAGTAATGAATAAAATCAATATTTAAGGTTAGAAATCAAACTGACAGTTCATTTGACAAATGAACAATCTCAGACCATTCGTTTATTTATGTTGGGTTATTATTATTTAAATATCAAATATTAATTTTTTATTTCAGATTGTGAATAAAATAGTATACAAACCTCGGTGAAAAGTTTCATTGTCTCGGGCTATAGTTAACCTCGGCGCTTCGCGCCTTGGTTAACTATCTTCGCCCTCGACAATGAAACACTTTCCACCTCGGTTAGTAATATACTATTGTTTGTGACAGCTGTATTCATAGAAAAATCTTACCGACAGCGGATGATTTATTTTATTTGTAGAATAATTCCAGCAGATATATCTACGTATTCGCATATAGAAATGAAGAATATGCCACACAATAAGATAAATGAACAAGTTGTCAATTTATAGATGTCCTGTAGTTTATAAGGATTCCACATATCAAAAGATGACAAATTCATATGCGAGTAAACATGTCTGCCCCAGAACATTTTTTTGTATTACACCTTTAATTTCTATTCTATTAAGGCCCGGTTGTTCCAAGTTCAGATAAAGTAACAGTTTACTATCTATTAAGTAATAAACCGAATAAAATAAGTATACTCGTAACTGGAATGTTTGTAAATAAAAATTAAAGTTGGATACGTTGCACGTGCCAATACAATTTTCTTTGAAATAGTTCTAAGTGCCACGGCAGGTTTTATATTTTTTTTTTTAATAATAATTTTGGGCTTTTCTGCAGCTAGGCTATTAAAGCCCGTATACATTGTCGGTTTGTACAGTTTATAGTAGTTTTAATTTATATAGTATTTGCTCCTAGCGTGGGTGTATCGTTGGCAGTCGATTAGTATGTGTTTTACTGTTAATGGTACATTAAAACAGTTTGGGCTTTCGGTGCGGTCTAGTATATGTTTGTGTGTAGTTAATGTGTGACCTATTCTGAGTCTGGTGAGGGTAATTTGGTCCTGTCTTGATTCCGGTGTTTGCCAGTTGGTTCGTTTTTTGTATTTATTGAGTTAATTGCTGTCTGTATTGCAAGTAGTTTCTAAATTTTCTTTTCCTAACGAAATAATATATTTTTTCCTACAACCGTGCGTGAAAAGTACTTTTCACGCATTCATTACAGTGTGTAAAGTGTCACTTTTCAAGCACTAGTGCGTGAAAAGTACTTTTCACGCACTAGTGGTTGAAAAGTAAATAAGTGTTGCTAGGCAACATTAAAATTCGGTTAATAGGTAGAAAATAATAATGAAAGTAATAAAATTTATTAAGAAATATGAATATACACTGTAAATGAAACAAATCTAATATTTTTTTAACGGATTGAGTACTAATCTAATTTTTAAGAACCAACATTTTTTTGACATGTATTCTAACATAAGCTAATTTGTAATATTAATATTAAATGTACAATTTGTACATTATAAAAGACTAATCATCGTCTGTCTGAGATTCTTCCAAGTGTTTAAGTTACTGTAAAATGGAATAAACGACTGATGATGTTGATGGGAGGAAAAATAGCAGGAATGCAGTCTAAATTTGTTTATTGTTTAGTCTGAGGCCAACGTTTCGCTGCCACTTACAGCTTCATCAGGGCAAAAGACTAACGCCTTAGTCTTTTGCCCTGATGAAGCTGTAAGTGGCAGCGAAACGTTGGCCTCAGACTAAACAATAAACAAATTTAGACTGCATTCCTGCTATTTTTCCTCCCATGTTTAAGTTACATTTTGTACAGTTTTATGAGAAAGTGTACTAACAGTATTTGAAGCTGCTGGATGCTTGTACACTCAGTATTATGAGAAACATTAATACCATTTCGGTTGTAGGAAAAATGTTGTATGCAACACGTGTGTAAAATAGTATTTTTTGTCTCGTGCTACAATAATCGCACTCGACCAAAAAAGTACTACTTTACACACTTGTTACATAAATAACTATTATAACCCAAAAGACATCAAGCATATAACAAAACTTTCTCTGCAATGGGTTACTTACGTGTTACTGAAAATCCGATATCTATCACTATATACCTAAAGTTATGTTGAAAACGAATGTAAAAATATAAATTATATTTTAATTTTTTTTTTACTAAAATAAAAAAGAACATTTTCTGTGGCGTCATTATTTAGAATTGGAGAAAGGTAAGGATATTTAAGAATGTAACCCGTAGATGTCGTGCGAATGCGAGTTTTAATTTGAATATGACAGTTCATTTTCTCCCACTGTGTCTCTTGTTTAATATTTTCAATTTGCGTTGTTCCTGTTACTTTTATTACGCATTTCAATTTGTTAAACAGGATTTTGAAGGATTTTAACTAAACTTGTACTCGTATAAGATGAAAATGATAAACTAAAAATTTAAACTCCAAACTATTGTTCAAAACAGGTGATCTGTCATTTTTAAATTATCTGCACATGCCGTTGCTATGGGCCGTACCGAAGCTATGGCTTTACGGCCATTCAATGGTACGGCGAAATTCTACGTCACACATGGCGGTAATTTAAATATTCTAATTTCATTAATTTTTTTCTGGCCAATTAATGAAAATTTTGTCAAAAGAAAAAATATGGGTAGCAAGTTTTATAGTCTCTTCAAAAATACTAAATAAAAATCTGATATGGCCAAGACAGTACCTCCCGCCATTTAATTTTTATTAATTCAAATATACGTGCTTACATATTTACTTATGCTAAAAACTGTATTAAGTGCCATTCCATATAACTATGGTACTATTTTCTATATTCTTTTTAAAACGTTACTATTATTAATTTGAAATGATTAGTTCTTTGACAGTGACCATTATCTGTCAGTTAAATACATTTGTGAAATGAACTGTGTAACCAAGGAGTTGTGTTTGCTGTTTGTTTAAATTGTAGATAATTTTTTTAATTTATCCATACAATATGTAGAAAAAGTATTAATGAAAGCCTGTAGAAAATTTAATAATCTATAATTTTTATAATAACATAAATCTCTAAAAAATAACATTTAAAAGTATTTTTCGGAGAAAAACAATTTTGAGCTTCAAGTATAGTGCCATATCCGGTTATCTGATTTACACCAAAATCTAATGGCTTCTTTCTATATTAGAATAACGTATAAATACAAGGTTTCAAAATTTTCTGAACGATAGTATATGAGTTAGAGTCAAGGATCCACACACACATACACACACGCACACCCCCCCCCCACACCACACACATACATACATACATACACACACACACACACACACACACACAGACATCATCGTGAAAATGTTAAAATTGGATTCTAGGGACCTTAAAACGTGGTCATTTACCAAAATCTCCATATGCGATTTTTAGCACGATCCCTATACCTCCCTTACCAGGGATAGTGGGAGGTAAAAATGGCACGCAAGTAGTCCATTATTGTTATTAAAATGGATTTCTGAACCTAAGGGTTAAAACATCTTCATTATATTGTCATAAATACGAGTTGAAACAAATTTTACTTCTTTGAATTCAACATACAATCAGATAAATAATAAAAAATTCCATTAGTTCTTTTCCATCGATTCATCACCTTTAATCATTAATTATTCCCTTAATTTCATTAGATTATTCGCTCCAAATCCAAGATTTAATTTCTTTTATTAATTTCATATTTCATTTTAGCACAATTGGCGCCTTTTTCCCTGAAATTATTCTACACCCGTGGGCATATAATCTTAAGAAGATTATCGGTAAATATTATAATTAATACGTTTTCCAGAATAAAATATGATTACTTTAAGCAGAAAAGGATTTTAAGATGATTGGAACTGAAATAAATTTGTCTGGAGAATAAATTCTTTGTCATATGAAATGTAAAATGTATTCAAAATAATTCAAATAAATTCATTTTCCTGTCAAAAACATGCCCGCTTCAAAATGTTCTAAAGAATTCACTTTAAAGATACCGAATAAAATGAATGAAAAGAAATCGCATAAAATCGTTTGACCAAAAATGATTTTTTTGTAGATTTGCTTATAATGTATTTAATAGTACATAGATTCCAAAATTATTGCCTATTTCTTAGCTAATTTTATTTAAATTTCAATACAAATTATCCGATTGCAACCGATCTATTTAGATAGGTTTAACTTATATTGAATGCAGTACCACCCAAATGTACTTCGTGGCTAAATGCAATAAGTAACATATTGCGGTTTAGAAGGTCCGGATTCGAAATAAATTTAAAAATTATTTCAGGTTTTCAGATTTCATAAAAGTAATATCTGCCGAGCATTCTTTATAACCATAACGTATTTGTGTGGTCGTGAAGTGATGCTTGGTAGAAATATATTGTCTTTTCGGAAAGCTGCGAATAAAAAACAAAATGGAAGGTAATGAGCCATGATAATACTTAAAATCACTTAGACTTTTCGGTAAGTATATTTTTTTTTCTATTTCGGTGTTTATAGAAGCACTGTTTATTACTGAAAACACGTCGTTTATTTATTATGTATGCTGACGACCTTAAAGTATTTAACGCTGTCAAAACTGCATCCGACTGTTGTGTGATGCAGGAAGATCTTGACAGACTTTACCTGATAAGGAATGATTTAACTCTTAATTTTGGTAAATGCTCGTGTATTACTTTCACACGTAATAGAAAAATACTAACGTTCAATTAATTCATTGGCGGTAATAATATTATTCGTGTCTCTCATGTTAAAGATTTTGGCGTCATATTAGACAGTATGCTTTTGTTTGACTTACATTAAAAAAGCTTATAAAATGCTTGGCTTTATATTAAGAATTGGTACAAGTTTCACTAATTATAAATAAAATAATTATATCATCACGGCGTATTACCCATTGCTGGGTGTGCCAATCTACTTTGTACACAGATGTCGGTAATGATGATGACATATTTGTACCGTGCGGGCGTTTACCAGGCGTCACCTCACGGGCACTCATTGCTGGCGTGGAAAGTGCACCACAGGGGTAAATTTTGTGCCATTTAAAATTGGAAATATTTGGCGTCAGTCGGGATCGAACCCGGTTCCCCAGATTCGCGACCAGACACTCAGGCACGCAGCCACGAGACCCCATAACATAACACTTTCATATTTCTTTATTATTCTCTTACACGATCTCAATTAGAATTCGCTACTGTATGCTGGTCACCTCATTATCATGTATATAAATAGAATCGAGAATGTCCAAAGAAAATTTATTTCTATTTTGAAATTCAGGTATCCACATAATTCGATTCTGTTACTTTCGTTACAAAAAAGACGAATACTTTTGGATCTGTCTTTCTTATTTAAAATTTTAAATGATTTTATAGATAGTCCTGTTATTTTAAATAAATTTTCTGTACGGATATCTCATCATTCTACTCGATTATCTGATTTATTTTTTGTTAAGCACTGTAGAACAAACTCTGCAATGAATTCACCGGTAGTTAGATTAGTACATGCTTACAACAATTTACCTTCTGTACCTAATGTACCTGATTTTTGATATTTTGTTGTAGTTTACGTACATTCAAAATATTTTTTAAATTTTATTTGTGTTATTTGTATACTATTTAATACTGTCTTTCTTTCTTATTCATTTTTGTTTTTATACCGCTGTTTTTATATAAGTTTATTATTAATATGTTGCCTCGACTTCGCAATATGTAATGTTTGATTTTGCTAGTGCTGCACTGTTATTGGGACTAAAACCACAATACAAACAGCCATCCTTTTGTGGGATTCAAACCCAAAACCGTTGCTCTAACCATTTGGCCACCGGAGCCGAGAAGATCTACAAGCGCACTGTTTGGTTATAGCCACCTATAGATAGCTATGGTTTAATACAATATATTAATGTAAACAGTCACACAAAATTCACAACACTATCAAAATTTGACATTTTAATTGTTTACTATTTGCCAAAATATATTTCGTTTTCGAAGGGATTGAGTGGATAAAATTTTCTCAATAGAAAAAATAGATTGCCTTATGAAACTTGTTTTTTTTTAAATATACTATTGTTTTAATAAGTTTCAATTACAGTATTGTATTTTTGTAGTTAACAAATTTCATTATCTATTTATTAGGACATGTGTTAAATCGAAGTTTAGATTACATTGGTGATTCTATAATGATACAATGACGATATAATGTCACTACATATACAATCATAAATCATGATATAATACCATTTCGTCATTTTGAATTTTACGTATGTTTTATCAGAGAACTGAGACTATTTTACGCTATGGTTTATATAAATTTTTTAATTCTAGCTTATTTTGATTTCTTCTTTCACTGACATTTTGAAATGAAAATTGGAATTTTCGGTGCAACAAAAATACCTACATGCAGACATGTAAGAATGCGCTATTACGCAATAAAAAGTGTCAACATAGTTCCTATACACACATTGGCGTGTATTTTAGCATATTTGTGTCTCGTGTTGATTTACGTGTTTAATCTACAATGTCATAAAAACTATCGAAACGGGCTATAATAATGGTCTTGTTTGCATTTGCGTTTCTTGATGGAGAAGTATTAATTATTTTCCCTCTGTTAAAAAAAGTATCCTTTTTTAATTAAAATGGGCTTATAAAGTATGCCTTTTTTAATACATGAAAGAGTGAAAAAAGTGCACTATTTTAACGCTGTGGATTGAAATAATGAAACGCTACGGCACTTTTTTCACGCTCCCATTGTAGACGTAAAAAAATTTGTATTCAACTCGTGAGTAAATTACTCACTTGGTACATAATAGTTATTTATGTACCAAGTGCGTAAAGTATATCTTTTTTCACGAAAGGAATATTTGCCGAACGAGCCGTAGGCGAGTGCGCAAATACTTCGAGTGAAAAAAGATATAATTTACTCACGAGTTGCATACAAAAAATTTTTACGTCTGTAATGGGAGCGTGAAAAAAAGTGCCGTAGCGTTTCATTATTTCACGTCGCAGACGTCTGTGAAGTTGGCTCAGCCTATATCGATATATCAAATGCTCGTAGTGTATGTAGACGGTTAGTTTTTCGTTAGGTGAGATAAGTTTTGCACCCGATTACGTAAGTTTCGCAAGCCTTGTTTAATTAAAAAAAAACAGAAATTTGGGACAGGCTGACTTCACACTAGCCTGCCCAAACGCGTATAACAAAATAATTTAATAGAAATATGTTTCCTTACCGTTAGTTGAATTAAGTTTTAACAAAATTAAGTTTAGTTTCGAACTGGTTCAGGCCAAAAAATAACAAACATGGGCATTCTAACTTCTTATTTCCGCAACCCAACGCAATAATTGAAAGTTTAAAGTTATTAACATACACGTCTTGACTAGTTGTCGTTAGTTTTGATATACTTGACGTTAGTTTTGGAACGCATTACTTGGACATTCATGTACAATATTTGGACAGGCCTGGAACCTCCTTTTTAAATTAATAATTAAAACTCTCAGTCAGTGACATCGTACTATACGCTGAGTTTAGTTTTGACAAAACTGACGTTAGTTGATGGTGCGTTCGTTCGTACGGGCATATTTCTAGAATACGAGTAACGCAGCTGGGCAGGCCAGAAACCTGTCATTTTTAATTACTTTTTAAGCTCTCTGTTTGTGACAACGACGGTCGTACTATACGCTGAGTTTAGTTTTGACAAAACTGACGTTAGTTGATGGTGCGTTCGTTTTTGATGAATAAGCACGTTTTGGGGTCCCTAGAATACGATTTTACTATTTTTACGATGTCTGTATGTGTGTGTGTGTGTGTGTGTGTGTGTGTGTGTGTGTGTGTGCGTGCGCGGGCGCGGGCAGGGGCGCGGGCGCGGGCGCGTGTGCGTGTGTTTGTCCGTGTGCGTGTGCGTGTGCGTGTGCGTGTGCGTGTGCGTGTGTGTGTGCGTGTGTGTATGTGTGTGTGTGTTCGTATTTCTCTTCGTTACATCCATGAGAAGAGCTGATTAGATTATTAATATGAAGTATAAAATCAGTCAAATTGTATAAAGAATAAAATATTCTTTAATTTATAATAACATTAAATGTGAAAAAATAATATTTAACATAATTTTTTCAAGAAAAACTGTGAAAATCTTCAAATGAGGGTACTCCCGGTTGACCATTTATAAACAAAATCTAATCAGCTCTTCATATGGATGTAACGAAGAAGAATACGAAAGAATTATAATTTTTGATAGTATTAGAGTTATCGCATACGAAATTTTTGTCACACACAGACACATACACACACACACACACACACACACACACACACACACACACACATATATATATATATATATATATATATATATATATATACATACAGGCATCATCGTAAAAATAGTAAAATCGTATTCTAGGGACCCTAAAACGTTCTTATTGATTAAAAACTCATCATCGAATTTTTTGACCAAAGACAATAACTTCCTTACCTAAAGGTGAAAAGGTAAAAAACTATAAAGTCGTTATAAATTACTAGCATTTCCAATTTTGGAGGATTTGTAGTATAGATCTTTTTTCAATATACAGGTGCCTCAAAAGTGACGTCCGTTAATTTGAAATTTGATCGGGAAATTAAGAGTGAATACCCTTGTTCTAATTATATTTCTACAAATAAATTAGGAAGCAGAAATATTAAGACTACAGATTCAGTAAAGGATTACAGTTAGTTTTTGATTGTTACTTATACAAAATTCGATTCTTGAATTCTTTCTTCATAAACCATGTACGTATTACGCCGTTGGGCATATTTTATATTCAACTCTAAAAAGTTATTCCGTCTGTTTAAAATCTCCATTGATTGGAAATTCGAAGTCTTGTCGATAAAACGCTTGGATGCATCTGACTTTCTCAGACATTGAACAAAGTTATTGTTAAATTGACCGCAGAAAACTTCAGAAACTTCAATTCAATCGCTGAAATATTTCACGTTTTCATGTTCTTTCATATTAAAAATATTTCAAATTTTTGTGAACGAAGCATGAGGCAATATATGCACCCTTCACTCCTAGTAAAAATGCAATAAAGTACAATAGATTGTTTTACAACAAATTTCATGTCAAAGTAAACAGAAGGATACATTGATCGAAAATTTATTGTCAATTTCAGAATGAAAAATGTAGAAATAACGGAACAGAATATTACTTCTTTCTTGATGTCTTGAATGAAATTCGGTTGGCTATATTCGTGCTTATTGAAAATATGAAATATTCCCAGATCGTTAGTTATTGCAACGTGTGATCACCGCCGATGCGTTGAGTAAGCGTCTAAGTTTAACGATGATGTAATCGCTCAAGTAGCCGGACGACGTAAACAAACACGTCTTGACCTGTTTAATTATTTCCGAGCGCCTGAACCTTTTGTATTCGATATTATCGTAACATTGAGAAATGTTGTGAAATATAGAGAGACGCAATTCAACTTAGGCGAGACGTAAAGAGGTGAGTTTTAGTAAAGTCTGCATTAATCGCTTGGGAACTGTGATCGCCGACGCCTGATGCTTGAGTACGCAAATAGGCGGTTCCAAGTGAGGTTGCACTCAGTTGTACAGATAACACGTAAACAATTGTTCATACGAACTTAGCAAGAGGGCTCAAGTTTAACACTGTACGAATATGTCGAAATCGGATATTAATTATATACAAATGTTTAACCAAAGTGTACTTGTAATTGTATTTTAACATGTTTAGTTATTTTAATATATTTAATTCTAAATTAGCTGGTGTTGGTAATAATTGAAATGAACCCTAAATAACACAGAAAACTAGTGAAAACTATTGCAGCCGTACTCATAGTAATTCTGACGTGGTTTAAACCAGGTCTATCTTAGGTCTAAGGTTTTTTCTTATTCATAGTAACGGTTGACTTAGACCTAGTTTAAACCTAGTCTAAAATTTAGACCGAGCGTACCTCTAGTTTAAACTAGGTCAAGACCTGTCATTGTAACGAAAAATAGTGTTCTTTAAAAAAAATGCATTCGTAAGACAAAGTTTATTTATTAATTGCCAAATTGACAATTTTGATATTAAATGAATAAAATTGAGGATATTCAAGATATTTGTGCAACACAAATGATGTAGAAGATAAAGAAATCTGATGTCAATGTTGAAGGTACTTTTATCATATCTGCAAATTTGATCCTACTTGAAATTTGTATTTAATTTTAGAACATATAATGAGAGACAGAGATTCAGATGAAGATAATACTGAATTAAATAATGATTTATGCAACGAAGCATATTTAAACAAAATCACAATAGGCCCGGAAACGAAAACACTTCAAACTTCACACATGTAGTTGTCAAATATTTTTATATAAAAATTAATGTGTTAGACCAATTTGGAGTATAAATGATTGTTAGTTAATTTCACACGTTTCCTGTAAATTGCAACCATAGTTTTATACTCAAATAAAAGTTCTGATATATTGTCAAAACCAGCACCGCCGTTAGCCTCGAGCAATTTTATTTATTAAATATTCATATGTTAATTTATAAATTTTTTTCTTCCCATTTTTCCTCATGTATACTCGTACATATGAATACACGCTTCTATAAACCTATTCTTATTATAGATAATATTAAGTATTAATTTTTACACTAACAACTAAATGACATTTGAAAATATTCGAATATTTATGCCTGAAGCTTACTTCATATTCATCGCAGACCGTATCCAGATGGATACAAAGGCTAAACTCGGTCTACGTAGACTAGGTTAAAATTGGGTGTAAAATTTATTGTGAATAAAGGTGCATTCACAAATGAAAATTAGGTTTACGATTTTTGTTTAGGTTTAAGTAAGTCATTCATAAATGTAAGTTTAAATTACCTGAAAATTAGTTTTGATATGTACAGACATCTATGTAAATGCTTCAAAAACAAGATTAAAAATTCGGCAGAGCAGTACTCAACAAGACAACTGTGCGCCGTGAAACTGTCATTCGCTTGGCATTACTGGTTATATTTCAGTAATTATGTTATGACAGTCTCCATGTTCTTCCTGCATTTGTTTAAAAAGCCGAATCCACCAAGTGGATACTAAATAAAGATGGGTTTATATATCTATATCATTTCAGATTCGTTCTCATTAGTGAAATTTGTGACATCAAACTAAATCATAAACCTAAAGTTTGGACCTTACAATGTTTAGCTTTATGATTTGGATTTAGAGATCTTGAATTCTGAAGTGTGAATGGAGTCATTACATAATATGCGGCCAAAGTCTTTAAATCTAAAGTGTAAACCATAAATCTAAACCTAATTTTCATTTGTGAATGCACCTTAAATCCAGGGTGATCTAAAGTTAGACCTAGTTTAAACCTAGTCTACTTAGACCTAGTTTAAACCAGGTCTATCTCAGTTTCTATGAAAACGGCTGATGGAGTCCAATGTAGTGACTAAAAGGGTTCCAGACAACAAGCATAGCAGTTAGTGATGTCAACTGGCACGAATAGTAAGAATCCATAATCCTATGAAAATCGCTCCCATAATAGCTAAATTTCCTGCAAATACGTGATTAGTGGTGTGTAAACATCTGCCTGTTTACACACCCCCGGAAAGAGGGATTCTCAACAGTTGGAGCTTTCGATTAAATGTTATATATCGGTTGACATACACATTATGTATAGACAAAGGGCTATTTGAATCGTTATCGATGTTAGATTTGGCAGTTTATCAGTTACAGTTGACAGAAACTGTAAAAATACCGGCTGTCAGTAGAAATGGTGCGTTTTGATGCAGGTTGTACATAAATAATTGCTTAGAAGCCCGCCGAGAGGTATTGGCAATCGGTAGAAAACGGTGATAATAAACGTATGTTTAGCATAACGTGAATCACCATAAACGGCACGAAAAGATAGATTCGAATCATGTAATGCCTCATCTACACGTTGGCCCAGGTTAGGCGAATGAAAGCCAACGCCGAGTTTACACCAACGTGTGGAAAGGCTTTTTGTCAAATTTCGTCGCGACTCGCATTGGCCGCTCGCCTTTTGCCGACGCTCGCCTCAGTGTCGGTTTATGGTGCACAAGTCAGAGTAACGAGAAACGTCTGACACTGGCCTAATTGTCTGGACTAAATACTTGCCAACGTGTAGACGCAAATTACTTGCGCCGACTCGCCTTGCTGTGCCTCGTCGGTATTTGTTTATATTGGTTTATTGGCGTTAGTTGGCCCAACGTGTAGATGAGGCTTTACATTATTATCGGGTGGAAAGTTCTAGAGCTTTTCCAGAAGGTAATAGTAGCTATATAAAAGGGACGCAGCTATGCCCAAGAGCCAGTTACATAGTCAGCTGAGTTGAAGTTACTGGTATACTGGGATAGCTGTGGAAGTGAATACTCGGTAGTTTTGAGGAGTATTGGGAAGCTAGAGTATACGGGGACAGTAACGGCGAGTGGAAGTGGATACTCAGCAGTGGTGTTGAAGAGTTTTGGCATACGGACAGTTGGTGAATGGTGACACTGGGTCGGACAGTTGAATGTGATATAAAGAAATAGTGAGATAAACAGAGACATAAATATTGTCGAAATAATTAATCAGTAATATCGTGTAAACATAATAGTCGTATTAATTGTTAAAATAAATAAATAATGTTAGTGTTTAACTGGTTAATTAGTATTTAATATTTATTTAACCATAGTAATCGTCATAGTTATTATCTTTTTATATTAATCAAGGAAAGGGAAGGACCTGCAACAATTTGAAGGTCCTTTCAGCAGATATTTTGATTTAAGCACATGCTAGAAAAAATTTTCCTTTTCATTATTTTATATTTGTATTATTAATGTTTCGATTTATAATATTTCACTTCTCAGCCGTAATGTGTAACCTGTAGATTGTAAATACTATCGCTTGAAAATGTATTTTAATTTGTATTTCATAAAACTTTTATATATTTTGTCTCTCTTGCAGCATTGTTCCCCGGTTGTCTGAGGATGGCTACACAGTAGCCGAAACCGGTCACTTTATTTATTAAAGAACAGTGTGATTAAGAATTTTTGGGTTTTTTTTTTATAAAAAATCTTCCCTTTTCTTGATCTTCCACGTCACACTTGGGTTCCCCTTCTTCATTTTTAATAGTAAATTTATCATTTTAATAAACATCTATTTTAATTAATAATAATTCGTTGATTTTTACACTTCGCCCAAATAAATAAAACGATACATTATTTTGCAATAATGTTGGCATATTATACAGGGTGATTCAGGACTAGTGTAACATACTTTAACTGCTTATTTCCGAGGTCATTTCGTTCCGTAAAAAACTGTATATAAATTATTTGAACATTTTTTCTTTATAATAAGTGAGATATGTGGTATTTTAAAAATAAGCAAAAATCAAGTTATAGCCTGTAGCTCAAAAACAAAAGACGATAGAAAATTCCTATGGTGTCCTTCATCATTATTCTGCAGTGTGCTCAATAAGACAGTTTTTCATACAAGGAACTCGAATTTGTTCCACCCTGTACAATATACGAAGTCTTGGAAATCTTATTTAATAATCTTTATTTATTATTATGAACAGTGGGGCGGTTGTATAAATGAACGATTTATAATGTACTATATTTAGATACAGGATGACTGAAAAAATAGCTATTTTCTTTATTATACAGTAACAAAATGTAGCAATAATGGTGGGGTGACTACGACTAAAAAAAATCTGATGTGGCCAGCACATTACCTTCCGTCAGTTCTATGTATTTTGTACAAATTTCATACGGAAAGTTCCTTGCTATATTAAATATTCTATTTCTTGTACATTACCTTCCGGCAGTTGCATGTATTTTATGCAAATTTCATACAGAAAATTATTATTTTGTGACGTTTTCTATATACAGTGTAATGTATTTGCAGAAATAAAAGATTTATTATTATTATTTCTTGTACATTACCTTAAAGCAGTTGTATTTATTTTATATAAATTCCATACAGAAAGCAAAAGATCCTATATTTCCAGTAAAATTATAAGACAAACACACTATGTCAATTTCACTTGACACTGACATCTTTCAATCAGAATTTTCTTAATAGAGTAGCTGTTTCCATAGCTATGGCTACTTTATGAAATTTAATTTCTTTATAATTTTTTAACTCTATATCCATTTAATATTTAGGTAAGGAAGGTATTGTCTTTGGTCAAAAAATTCGGTGATGAGTTTTTAATCAATAAGCACGTTTTAGGGTCCCTAGAATACGAATTTACTATTTTTACGATGATGTCTGTATGTATGTGTGTGTGTGTGTGTGTGTGTGTGTGTGTGTGTGTGTGTGTGTGCGCGCGCGTGCGTGTGCGCGCGTGCGTGCGTGCGTGCGTGCATGCGTGTGTGCGTGTGTGCGTGTGTGGGTGTGTGGGTGTGTGGGTGTGTGGGTGTGTGGGTGTGTGGGTGTGTGGGTGTGTGGGTGTGTGGGTGTGTGGGTGTGTGGGTGTGTGTGTGTGTGTGTGGATGTGTGTGTGTAACAAAATTTTCGTCTGCGATAACTCTAATACTACAGTTACAAAAATTATAATTTTTTCGTATACTTCTTCGTTACATCCATATGAAGAGCTGATTAGATTTTGGTTACAATTGGTCAACCGGAAGTACCATCATTTGAAGATTTTAACAGTTTTTCTTGAAAAAACTATGTTAAATATAATTTTTTCACATTTGATGTTATTATAAATATTAAAGAATATTTTATTCTCTATACGGTTTGACTGCATTTTATACTTAGATAATATTAAATGGATATAGAGTTAAAAAATTATAAAGAAATTAAATTTCATAAAGTAGCCATAGCTATGGAAACAGCTACTATATTACGAAAATTCTGATTGAAAGATGTCAGTGTCAAGTGAAATTGACATAGTGTGTTTGTTCTTATAATTTTACTGGAAATATAGGATCTTTTGCTTTCTGTACGGAATTTGTATAAAATACATAAACTGCTTTAAGGTAATGTACAAGAAATAATAATAATAAATCTTTTATTTCTGCAGATACATTACACTGTATATAGAAAACGTCACAAAATAATAATTTTTTGTAAGAAATTTGCATAAAATACAAGCAAATGCCGGAAGGTAATGTACAAGAAATAGAATATTTAATTTAGCAAGGAACTTTCCGTATGAAATTTGTACAAAATACATAGAACTGACGGAAGGTAATGTGCTGGCCACATCAGATTTTTTAACTCTATATCCATTTAATATTAAGTATAAAATGCAGTCAAATCGTATAGAGAATAAAATATTCTTTAATATTTATAATAACATCAAATGTGAAAAAATTATATTTAACATAGTTTTTTCAAGAAAAACTGTAAAAATCTTCAAATGATGGTATTTCCGGTTGACCAATTGTAACCAAAATCTAATCAGCTCTTCATATGGATGTAACGAAGAAGTATACGAAAAAATTATAATTTTTGTAACTGTAGTATTAGAGTTATCGCAGACGAAAATTTTGTTACACACACACACACACACACACACACACACACACACACACACACATCCACACACACACATCCACACACACACATCCACACACACACATCCACACACACACACACACACACACACACACACACACACACACACACACACATACACACACACACACACACACACATACAGGCATCATCGTAAAAATAGTAAATTCGTATTCTAGGAACCCTAAAACGTACTTATTGATTAAAAACTCATCATCGAATTTTTTGACCAAAGACAATATCTTCCTTACCTAAAGGTGACGGAAGGTAATAAGGAAAAAAGTTTATATAAACATATATCCTAAAATGGTTCGTTACTGAGTTACAGCTACTTGAGGTTTTTCAGTTTTTTATTAAAAAATCTGATGTGGCCAGCACATTACCTTCCGTCAGTTCTATGTATTTTGTACAAATTTAATACGGAAAGTTCCTTGCTAAATTAAATATTCTATTTCTTGTACATTACCTTCCGGCAGTTGCATGTATTTTATGCAAATTTCATGCAGAAAATTATTATTTTGTGACGTTTCCTATATACAGTGTAATGTATCTGCAGAAATAAAAGATTTATTATTATTATTTCTTATACATTACCTTAAAGCAGTTGTATGTATTTTATACAAATTCCATACAGAAAGCAAAAGATCCTATATTTCCAGTAAAATTATAAGACAGTATGTCAATTTCACTTGACACTGACATCTTTAAATCAGAATTTTCTTAATATAGTAACTGTTTCCATAGCGATGGCTACTTTATGAAATTTAATTTCTTTATAATTTTTTAACTCTATATCCATTTAATATTAAGTATAAAATGCAATCAAATCGTATAGAGAATAAAATATTCTTTAATATTTATAATAACATCAAATGTGAAAAAATTATATTTAACATAGTTTTTTCAAGAAAAACTGTTAAAATCTTCAAATCATGGTACTTCCGGTTGACCAATTGTAACCAAAATCTAATCAGCTCTTCATATGGATGTAACGAAGAAGTATACGAAAAAATTATAATTTTTGTAACTGTGGTATTAGAGTTATGGCAGACGAAAATTTTGTTATACACACACACACACACACACACATCCACACACACACACATCCACACATACACACACACACACACACACACACACACACACACATACAGACATCATCGTAAAAATAGTAAATTCGTATTCTAGGGACCCTAAAACGTGCTTATTGATTAAAAACTCATCAACGAATTTTTTGACCAAAGACAATACCTTCCTTACCTAAAGGTGACGGAAGGTAAAAAGATAACAGAAAACGATCCCAACAGTGCGTTGCTACTCGTGGAGGTAATTTGGCACATGTATTATGATTTCAATGAAACAATTTCGTTGTCTGTTATCTTTTGAGATAAAATAAAAATATGGCAAACTTACTATATCTTTTATAACAAGCTGCCAGGTATTGTTAAAAGTTTCTTTATAAATACGTAATCACATAAATGTATACATATTAAATAAGGTATATGCCGCAATTTCATGCATAATCCTTATAAAATGCTCTCTTATTTTAGGGTAGCTACTCTCATAAAATATTAATGACATATGTGAGGTAACAGGAAAGTTCTAAACAGTTAACAACTTTCAAAATATTTCACAAACCTCACTAAATGTCACTGAATGTATTTTAGCTTTAAGATAACTTTTTACACGTCAAAAAGTTTTAGTTAAAAATTAACAGAGCAAATATCACTATAGAGAGAATGAATATTGAAAATTTAAAATTTCAATTATACTTGCAGGATTTGAAATTTAAATGCCAATTGTTATAAAGCTGATTGGTGAAATAAATTTCTCGCTTTCCAATTAGCCATTGGACGTTTATTTATGAATATTTTGAATAGCGGACTATATTTAATTTTTGTGTGGGCTTCCAATATATAAAATGAAGTTAAAAATTATTAAACAAGTTACAGAATATGCAAAACTGTTTCATTTTTTATTCCCATGGGAAGCATGGGTCAGACATTCATTTATTTCTGTGCTGAATTTACTTGTATTATTATTATTATATTGACATGGGCATGATTAATTCTGCTTTATATACAAGGTGGGTTAGGAGCAAAGTGCTAAACCTTAGGAGTGTATACTATACATAAATGAATGACTGAAATCCAAAAGTTGTAATCCGATATTTATTTATTTTCGAGTTACAGTGTGTAAGTTCAATAAAGTAGACTAGCACATTTTAATTGTCAAAAAATCTGATGTGTCCAACACATTACCTTCCGTCAGTTATATGAGGTATTTACGAAACTTCTACCGGTAAACTGTTACCGGTAAACAGCTTTTTATCAGGTTATAGCTACCAGAATCGATATTTTAAGAACGCAAGTGGTAACCTATGAAAAAATATGAAACAGGTTAGAAATTTGACGTAGTTAACAAACTGAGCAGTCCTACTTTGAACGCATTGCCACTTTTAAGGCGCGCGCTTCGCTTTGCATCACTACCTTTTTTGAGATTAGATTCTTCATGAATCCGGTAGATGGATAATTTTCGAACACGGTAACTTTTTATTACTCGTGTTTTCGAACACAATCGGTAGATGCGGTATCTACCGGTAAAATTTTCGTAAATGCGTATGTATTTTCTATAAAATCCATACAGAAAGTTCCTTGCAAGAGATTTTAAATTTCTTGTTTGTACATTACCTTTCGACAGTTGTATGTATTTTATACAAACCCCATACAGAAAGTTTGGAGCAAAATGAGGTAAAATGCAAACAACCAACAAATGATATGAATTTAGTAACACTAAAACATATTGCGGATGTGCGCATGCTTAGTTACATTATTTGAAGCTGCACTGTTTATTTCGACGGAAATCAAGCCGCTTCATAAGTCCAAGCCCGTTATTTTATAGACTTGACTTGACATTTTCAAACGGCTTGGAATATTAATCTCGATCGTTTATTTCGAAGATTGAAAAGGGATTTACTAAATTCAAGCGGCTTCAAACGTCGAGATAAACGTAGTCTATGCCATTTGCAGCCAGTCTTTACCTGTTCCTGAAATTTAGGTTAGACATTTTCGAGCAACATGATTGATATCATTCATTCACGTTACAGCTATGCAACTAAACTATTAGGTATTAAACAACCTCAAATGCAACCTCTTAAAAATAAATAATTGTAAATAATCATATTCAAAGCAAAAAAATGCGATTATAATGCGCTTGCGAATTCACTCCCGATTTGAAGTGAAAGCTTGGGCTTCGCAAGGTTTAAGCCGATGTGCCATTCGAATCCAAAGTACGTTTGGTCAAAATTTTCGTTCTATTTTGATTTTGAATGTACTTTTTATGTTCCAGATCTGAGATTGCCAAAATGAGTCGGTTTCACATTCTTTTAAAAATTATGCAATATAAAATGAGAATAATTTATTGTTATTTTCATAAATAAATAAAAAGATTGGCGCCAAAAATAGTAATGAAAAACAATCCTCTACACATGTGACGTCACAGTACGTCACTCATAGCCAATAGGAAAACGGTTTGTTGTTATTTATATGGGTAAATAAATATATGCGATAGTTTGTCATATGTGAAACTGTATGAACTCAGAAGTTATATTCTGTTTCAGATCACATGACTTTTTCATAATATTACACAAATTTCAATAAATGTGACTCTTAGCGCAAAGCTTAGCGTAGATGGCAGCAGATGGATATTCTCTTAAGTACGTATGGCAATGTACATACTTTTGTAAGAATACACAGATATTATTGTGTGTATATTATATAAACACAAAATATAGAATAATATACAATAGGAGCAATAAAACAAACGTTTTTAACAAATACGTAGTCTAAATTTATTATTTTAATTTTAATTGATGGATATGTTTGACGCTCGTTTGACGTTTCAAAGTCATTTGAAGGTTAAAATAATTAGTGAGCTAGCGAACCGATCGGGAGAAAAAATATTGTGCTAAGGCTCTCATTAATTGTAAAATAATAGGGGATTCCACAATTTTTTTAAATATAATTTCATCTGAACGTATAAGTAAAACTAAGACTACCGGTGAAATTCCGGTGAAAAAATTCCTATTAATAAGCGAGTTATAGTCCTCCGAAATTTGAAAATATTGATGTGACGTCACGAATATAAGTTTTTATATCAAACTATTTTCTTCCTGGGCCTAAATGTTCTTGAAATATATGCTATTTCTAAATTATATTTTTAAAAAATAAATTAATATTATTATACTGTACAAATCTACATTATTTATAATTGGAAATGTATTTAAATTTTATTAATAAGTTTAATGCAAAACATTTATATTCAAATAAAAACTGTTTGAGAATTGCAGTATTGGACTGATAGCCACACCTCCCCCGTGGGGTAGGCTCCTCCCTTTAACTGGGTATTCGTAATATATTTCCTGTGTTCCTTGTATTTTTATTTGAATTGCCAATCAAAATAATGTATATGGAATTCATATGAGTGACGAGCTGCTATACCAAAAACCCCCTTATTTCCGAAGTATTTCAATTATATCGTTTTATTTCTTTATTAATATTCATTATTAATCATATACTTTCAATATTTTTTCCTAATTTCTCTTAATTCAATTGCGCTGTAGTCCCCTATTAATGGATATTTAGAGATATTTAACAAACAATACTAGTATTTAAAGTTTAGTATACTTAGAAGACATATATTGCAACTGTCCTATTTGATATTAATTTTAAAAGCAGTCACATATCATTTATTACTTGATTTTAACCGTAAAGACGATTGATCACTAAAAATTCTCAATCAGTAAATCAGTTTTCATTTTCTAATTCCGGTACAGATTCTTTTTGAGTCCATAAAACATTTTATTTCAATTCTCGTAAAGGTTTACGCGACCTGGGCCACAAGAATTCACTTTGTGGGCCACATGTGCGGTACGCCCGTTGGAAACCCCTGATTTGCATTAAGGACATTACCATACCCAACATTGGGAAAAGAGCGCGACAGATTTATTTAGTAAATGAATACATCATTACGGCTTATTACTAGAGATGGGCGAATATCAGATTTTTCAAATTCGATATTCGAATTCGAATACAAAATGGATCTCGAATACTGGAATATTTCGAATACTCAAATAGCTCGAATACTCGAATAGCTCGAATATTTTTAATATTGAAATATGAAATAAAATATAATATTAATATTAGTTATAAATAACACACTTCAATACTTACTTCATAATGAACATGTGTAAGCTATAAATAAAGAAAAAAAGGTAACAAATAATTTTATAATTTAAGAATATTATATTTTAATTCTTCCTTTGTTAGGTTACACATTGCTTATTTAAACAATTCAAAATAAATCTTATTAATAGTAAATGAAAAATAAAAATTTATTTTAGGTTTTTATTCAAAAACACGAGCATACGAACGCGTTCAGGGTCTAGTCTGCTCCTTTTCTTGTCGCAAATTAGACCAGAAGTACTGAAGAGTCGTTCGGAACTCACTGTTGATGGCGGTACAATATTCGAAGTATTCGACTTTTTTCTTTTGATGTTAATATTCGAAAATCTCGAATCTCGAATACTTCCAGTATTCAGTGTATTCGAGTATTCGCGGATACTATTCGCCCATCTCTACTTATTACCCATTTCAGGGTGTGCTAATCTGTTTCTAATCACGGATTTCGGCAATGATGATATATCAGATAATTATAATATCTGTACTGTAATTTATTTAATTGTCAATATTTATTTTAAATTTAAATTTGAATTTCGGAATATACAGGAAATTATTCATCCTTCGCAGTAATTAACAAATTACTGTAATCTGTTTTAAGTAAACATCAACATCAGCAACTCTATATGATTAAATTTATTGATTCCTTTTTGTTTTTCCTGTGTTCCTTGTATTTTTAGACTTTATAAAACAATAATTATTTTTATCTGGGAAATTTAAAAAGATTTATATAATGATTTATATAAGGATTAGGAAGTATTAAATTTGCGATACGACGGAATTTCTGCCACATAAAGTAAGGAATAAAAAAGATAAAAATAAATTATAATTACCTTCGAACATCCTAAAAAAATCTGGAACAAAGAGATATTCATATATTAATTTTTAAGTATAGCATGTTCACGTTTACAGGGTGGTGACTCGAACACCGGAACATAGGGATTTAACATGTAAAATCAGATTTTCGTAATTTCCTGTTTTAGGTAAAAACAAAAGTTGCGGAGCATAAAATTCAACAACTGAATTGATTAATGAAATTAAGTTTACATGCATTGTAACGGCAGAAATTAGCTATGAAAATGTCGAAAATCGCCTGAAAAATAGCAATAGGTCATAGGTTAACTTATTTTTAATATATTAAAAATAAATTAACCTATAACCTACTGGTATTATCAGAAGTAATATCACAAGACCTTCTCATTTTATCGATAAATTTTTATTTTGCACGACTTTTTTTTTGCTTAACAACAAACACGAAAGCAAACTGCGTGGGGTTTTACCTAACGTCAGTTTGCTTGAGTGATTTTGCTAAAAAGCAAAAAGAATGAGTGCTTAAAAATAAAAGTTTATCTGAGAAAATCAGAGAGGTATGGTGGTATTTGGTGAAATAAATTCCAAAGACAACGCAAAATGAAACAATTTAATTATTATTTTATTTTTTAGACTTGAAATATTAATTAACTGTCACACTGATAGTTATAAACTATAACAACTATTTATTTACTTGGTAGCAGAAATTTACCGGGGTAGCGGAGTTTTATGAGTATAATTGGTTGAATTTTCAAGTATTTTGTATCAGGATTGGTTAAAAACTAGTCGTTGGAATTTGTCTGTAATAATTTCTGTTTCAGTGAACAATTATCTATTAATTTAAATTTATAATTGTCTATTTGAACAGAAATTACGAATAATATTAAAAATAAACTAACCTAACTTGGCAGATAAACCGTTAGCCATTTGTTAATTTTTTCCTCGATTTCATGGTTATTGCTGATTTGCAGGTGATTTTCGACATTTTCATAGCTAATTTCTGCCGATACAAAGTATGCAAAATTAATTTTGGTTTCGACTCAGATGAAGAATTTTATGCTCTATAGTTTATTTGAAGTTTTTTTACCTAAAATAATTAGGGAAGCAGGCAAGTACGAAAATTTGCTTTTACATGTTAAATCCGTATGTTCCTGTGTTCGAGTCATCACGCTGTATTAGTAATGTGCCGCCAAAATATTTCCGCCGGGCATTCGCTTTTTTCCCGGTAAAAATCCCGGAAATTCTTTCATCCGCGATTTTCGGGAAGAAATTTAGGCACTATTTTTCCCGGATTTTTTTTTTAGAATTTTTTTTGAGTAATTTAAGTTTCCTTCATATTAAATTATATTCTGGTTAATTTTTTTCAAGTGAATATAAGTTGTGAAATTTAGTACGATGCTTTTGAATTAGTCGTTTAAAGTTTTATGAATATTGCACCTTTACTTTATTTAAGAAGTATGAAAATATATTGAATATTTAAAATATGGGAGAGTATTTTTGATTAGTTCTTACAGAGTCGCTGTACTCGTATGTATGACTGATAGTGCATAAATATATTGATACAAGTATAATTATGTATTTTTTTTTCAAGCGTATTATAATATAATATTCATTGTCTTACTAGTACAAAAATGTTGTTATTGTTGTACCAGTAAAAAAATGTTAGCTTCTTAGTTGCTGGCGCTTCGGCCGCAATAGCTGGGTTCAATACAAAAAGACCGCTTTCTACTCCTAATAACATAATATGCATAATTTCGCTGAAAAATAAAACTAAATAAACCTACAATTCCTCCTATTAAAAAAAAATCCGGGAAATTTTCTGGGAATTTTTCCGTATATTTAAATTTCGGGAATTGACCCATCTCTACCCTGTATACATATGTTGATTGCTGCTTTTTTAATACACTGGGGATTAGCAATGACAAACCTTTTTTAAAGCTAATCAAAAGTGTAAACAAATTAAAATTATTATATTTTTTATTATTATTAATAAAATAATATATCATCACGGCATATTACCCATTGCTGGGTAATAATTATTATAATTTCATGAAACTATGTTTCGGAGTGAAGTAATTTTGTAATAGTAATCAAGATACAACAAATTTGAATTAAAATCGGAGAGTATTCACTGATTAATAAGTTATAAAGTATTTTTTAATAAACATTTTTCAATAAAGAGTTATAACTAATTTAATATTTTATGACGTCATGTGTGTCCGATTTGATTCTATTAGCCAGAAATATGAAGGCTGCGAATTTCGCCTGTAATTCCATAGCGTTCATTTTATTGTGAAATAAAATAGAACTATTAACTGTCACATCTGCCACATATCATTTATTTGTTGATATTTAAGAGATGCTCGCTAAAAGAGATGTTACTTTACGAGTGTGTATTCGTATGTTTACAAATAAGACAGTTTTATTTGTAGACAGATCTGAATGATATATGTATGCATTTTATTTCGAATTTGGAGTAATACCATCCGATATTTAGAATACATATATTTACATGTGAAAATAAAAAAATATCCTATTTTTGCCAGTCGGCAAGGTGTTTATTATGGAAATAAATGGTAGCAAGCTGGAGTAAATTTTATTCTCTTTAATTCAAAAATGATGTTCGATTGTGTTGGGATGGATATGGAAAATGAAGTAACAATTCTTCGGACTATTATTGACTGCAAGTCCGAAAAATTGTTACTTCCTTTTCCATTTTTATTATCTTTATTGGGGACCTCCAAACAGACATAAGGTGTAAAGAATGAGTTTTTCGCTATTTTCTTGAAAACAGTGCCCCGTATCATAATTTTACAAGAATACAAAATTAAAGCTCGTCATTTTTTGTACATAAGAGTAAAAGGGTTCTTACATTTTTTACCTAGCTCAAAGAGTTATGTTAAAAAATAGTTAACCAGAATAACAATTTATACTATAAATTTATTTTATCCAACACCGACTAATAATTTACTTGTTACTATGGTTATTTGAAATAACTACTGTACGAGTACAACATTACTCACTCCGTGAAAGAATATTTTCAAAGTCACGGAAGAATTATTACTGATTTTTGTGTTTTTTTAAATGTAAATAAAAAGTAATTTTACAATATTAATTTATTATTGAAATAATTTAATATTATGAAACTTATTTATTTAAAAAAATATTAACATTTATGCAAAAATAGGTTACTTATCTTTACACAATGACAGCTGGCATGTGCGACTGATGAAACGAAAACGAGAAACGAGTTAGTTGGGTACTTGCTTCGGAATTAAATTCAAAGCTGCTGCTTGTCCTGCTAAGTGAATATGTTTTAAAATAAGGTCCTCCTTTTCACCCAATTTAATGTATTTTTCTTTCAAATAATTCCCAATGACAGACAATAATTATTACAGCAATTTTTTTTCAATAACAATGTAACAAAATCGTAACAACCATTCAATGACTACTTTGTAATTTAAAATACTACATCAATTGTCTTGTCAGTATCAAACGATGAATGAAAACAAAAATGGTTAAGAAGTTTTAAAAAATTGTTGGATAAAACGCTGTATTACACTCGTGTGGAATGTATATTAGTCACTAAAGAAAACTTTTTCTTTCGTGACTAATATGATACATTCTACACTCATATAATAAATAACTGTTACTCGAAAAATAAATATTATTAGGTATTTAGTATTCAGTATAATAGGTTACTATTTATAACAGTTTACATTCGTCGTGGCAAGTATATTATTGACGATTTTTGAATAACTTTTTTCAACGCTTTCCTACATATTCATCCACAACTCTAACCCGGTTAAAGATACGAAAACGCGGTTTGAAAATTTGAATTCAGCATGAAATTCTCCTTCATGCATTATTGCATGATTTTTGCCGATTAGCAGTTTGCGAGATACTAAAAACTTAAAATTCCTCTAAAATTTTAAATATCTGCTAATCAGTTTAGATCTCGACACCTATTAAATATGTAATATTGTTTACCTCTAATCATGTGAAAATTTAAAATGGCACAAAATTGACCCCTATGGTGCACTCTCCACGCCAGCAATGAAATACATAATATTGCTTATTTCTTCAGAATTAAAATTTCTAGCATACATTGTTCTATTTTTTAACATAACTCTTTGAGAGTTCATCCTAGGTAAAAAAAATGTAAGAACCTTTTTATGTACAAAAACTTACGAGCTTTGATTTTGTATTCTCCACTGTTTTCAAGAAAATGGCCAAAAACTTTAATTTTTCCATCTTTGATCCAAGATGGCGGCAAAGCAGAGGTCGCTAGAAGGTACAAAATTAGTATATCTGTTTGGATGTCCCAATAAAGAAAATAAAATTTATTCCAGCCTGCCACCATTTATTTCCACAATAGCCTATTTTAAAAGCCCTGCCGACTGGCCTAATTTTAAAATTTTATGAACAATTTTCAAAGCAGCTAATGGAAAATATCTCAATTTACGCTTGTCTATTTTAGTACAAAAATCTTTTCTGCTTTGCGTAATTATTCAACCCTGCTTTACCCAATCCGCCCCTGATTCCAACAGGGTCGGATCAGGCACGTTTTACATGATGATTTTCATTCCCAAGGTTAATCCAGGGCCGTCTAAGAGTTTTCTAAGTGTTTTGCATTGGAAATTTAGCACAAGATTCAATATTGAGTTTGAGATTACGATGAAAAATTATCTGCCAGAATAAAATTTCGCGAAAGAAAAATTCAGAGAAAGAAAACTTTTAGCTTGAAGCTGAAATGATGAATAATAAATTTGCCAGGAAATGTAGCAAGAAATATCTATTAATATCATAAAATATTAAATCATTAAACATTAGTCTATTCGTATTAATCAATCTATATCAGAGAATTTTGAATAATACATTTCTCATTTTGTTCTTGAATGCTTTTGGGATTTAGATAGTGAACTTATTTAGGGTGACACTGAGAAACTGGCTACTAAAAATAACTTTTTAAAAATTTATAATCATTCTTTACTTGTCTTGGTATATTTGTAAACTAGGTTTAGGGGCTGCTCACAAATCATGGTAAATGCTTATCATTTTATCTGTCAGTATAGGTTAATAGGTGCGTTCAATGAAGTAAGCAAATCAAGCAAATGCTAGGTAAGCAAACGAGACTTGATGCTTAGTATATTGAACGGTTTGCTACTTATATCCATAAACTGTCATCTACAACTGTCATTGGAGAAATTGTAAGTTGTCAAATATAAGAATATAACATGTGTATCTCTTTTCTTGGTCTGCTAACTTATGGAAAATGAATTTACACATTTATTTGCAGATAGTAGGATTAATTTGGAAGAAGCTATTTTTACCATAACAATATATTTCAAATTTAATAATGTTATAAACATCCATCACAAAACTCTCAATGCCTTTTTGACATATGGTTGAAAAACACACACCATATAAAGAAATAGAAACAGTTCAAATTAACTTCATGTATGTATAATTTGTATTTCCCGCCATTATATTTGACACTTAGCAAGACAAGCGAGAAATTTGTAGCTTGGATTGCTTGCGAGCAAATCAAGCAATTGCTAGAGTAGCAAAGCCGTTCAACAAATTTTACTTCCGGTTGCTTGTTTTGCTGGGCTTATTGAACGCACCTAATGTCTCTTGACAATGTCAATTAGCATATTCTGACACATAAAATTTCAGGCATTTGTTTATCTTTTTGTTTAAATTTAACAATGAATAATTTTTAGAATTAATTTATGGGCCTAAAATATTGGATAATTTCCATATATTTGGTATTTTCAGATGGGGAAATTTTTTATCTTTGTATTGACACCACAACCATTGCCGTAAGTTAAAACGGGGGGCAACGGTTTGCAAAAAAACTGATTTCTCATGTTAATTTCTTATGTACACCTTGAAAAAAATCACCCTGTATATACCGTGTGTCCCAAGCAAACCTTGACATGGGCGTTTAATATGGGAAAACTGATTTTTGTGAATAAAAAGTGTCCAAGATAAAATTAAGCCATGATATTTAACATGATAATAGTACATTACCTTGTGTAGCTTATTTAATATTAATTACATTATTATCATTTCGTAAATTAGAGGAAATTATAAATATCTGTCAATAAATATTTGTTTCAATATTTTATTACGTAATATCAAAATAATTGCAATTGTCATTGTAGGTCAATGGTTAGCATAGCTGACTGTGGACTGAGATGACGTTTAGAGGTTGGAGTTCGAATCTCACATACACACATACGTATACACACACATACACACACACACACACACACACACATACAGACATCATCGTGAAAATGTTAAAATTGGATTCTAGGGACCTTAAAACGTGCTCATTTACCAAAATCTTGATATGCGATTTTTAGCACGATCCCTATACCTCTCTTATCAAGGGTAGCGGGAGGTAAAAATGCTGTATTTGTTCTAACAACATTCAACTACTATCATACGACTGCTAGATCATAACTGTAACAGATGTTAAGCATAGGGAAAATAATCTTCGATATACCTGTCAATGTTGTCATTACTTGTATAAATATAAAATACGTACCTACATACTTTTTCAACTGTATAAAAGGTGACGCTTAAATTTTTTCATGGATAAAATTTTTCCTTTTCATAACTTTGTGTTGTGAAATGAGTTTGAAAGAAATTTGACATTTAAAGAGAAACGGAATAATAAGAAAGATTGACTATCTACACTTCTACATAAATAATTGGTCATTTGTTTTAATTTTGCTTCACATTTTGCTAGTTGAATCTGTCTTAATTTTACGCGTTGTTAATCATTCGTTTACCGAACTCATAATAAAGTAGTTCGACGGTAGTTGGATAAATTATTACTGTAAAGTGTAAACTTTACGAACACTTGAAAATGGGACAGACGATTATTTGATTCTTCAGTATAAATAAAAACTGAATCCTCTTTTCATTATGAAATTTGAAAAAAAATATATAAGATGTTTCTCTCATCATCAGGTTTTACTTAGTCTGAATGTATATCTTCCAATATTTGTTTTTAAAAATATGGGGGTCGTTTACGAAAAATGGGAATTTAAATTACGGCAGGTGACAAACAAAATTATGACCAGCATGAAATATTTATTTTTTAATTTAAGAGTTTTTTATGTACCTGATATTCCCTGTATTATTGTATCAATGTATTTGTAAAACTTATTTTAGGCAAACATAAGTTCCTACCGACCAAGGGTTCGTACGAAACAGATGAAAATCAAAAAGCGTTAAAAAGAAAATACAGGAGGAGGAGTTGTGGAAGGACTACTGGAAATCATTTCTTTTGACAACAAATCACATCATTTGTTTCGAATTTCTGATCGAATAAAATCCAAAACAACACAGCAGTAGGGCACAATAGTCATAGCTGGTTTGTATCCTTAAACAATCACAGTAGGTTTTCCGAAAAGTTATTCGCCTGTCACTCAAGATGTAATTCTGTACAGGTTTAATATTGACGGTGGCATCTGAACCGTATTTTCATAAGTTGTTACAAACATATTTACGCCATTCTTTGTATCGTACATATGTGCATACCATACATAACCTTATGTCTTCTCTATTCATTTCGTTACGTTGCATCTATTGCAGGGATATGTGCGTTGACCGAAGGCATTATTGTCCTTTTAACTCCCGTGGTGCGTTCAACGTTTAACGTCCGACTATAATTTTTAATATTCTACGAATTACGGATCAGAAAGTTTTAATTAAATTTGCTGAGTAGGTAGGCTATGAATGCATTTGTTTGTTTTTTAGGCTTTATTCCAGTATCATTATTTATTTATTTACAACATTACCATAGCAACAACTCATAACACGCTGTAGGGTATTATTTAGTATATAACTACCCTGAAAGCAGGTGTGTTATGATAATAATAACATACCAGTCGGACGTTAAATATATAAATGACGAGGGATATGTGAAAAATTCACGGACGCCAGCGGAATTGGAATCCACGGCCTCCCAATTTCTAGTCGAGACTAGAATTGGGAGGCCGTGGGTTCGAATCCCGCTGGGGTCCGTGAATTTTTCACAAACCCGTCGTTGTTTACATATTTTAAAACTAAAAGGTTGTATTATTCTGGGTGTATTGAATTCTGAAAGATTTTGTAAAAATTTGATTTTACATGTTTTCTTATATTTGGTTTCTTTACAATTTTTAAAAGAAATTATAAAGTTCTGTCTATTAATAGCAGAAGGTGCAATTGTGAACCGAAACGTCGGTGTTGTAAGAGAATAAATACTGTTTAATTTTTAACAATATTAACCACAGTCGAGATATTTCCAACATTATTAAATAAAGTTTGAGTGTATGGTATGAAAAAAAGTTTTGCTAAACAAGCTTTTATTTGCGGCTGTAATTGTAAAAACGCCTTGAGCATTCGGGCTAATTTTTTCAAAATTTGATCAAGGTCTCATACCGCATTGAAATTACAAATGAACCAATGGAAGCCACTATGCATATTTACCTCTGATTGCAGATCGAGTATTTTAATAGGTATTCCAATCCAGATGTTAATTACTACATGTCTGGTGCAATGCACAAAGCCAACTTCACTGTTTGATCAATACTTTTTCAGCTGATTTCGGTGGCATTTTCAATGCTCAGTAGGATTTCAGACTTCAGCCAGTCCTTTATTATTGCGTTAGTCACGGCTGGAAGATTGAAACTTACAGAGGTTCGTTTTAATTACCGCCAATGAACCGTTTCTTTCAACAGACTTGATTGTTTGTGAAGTCACTTTCAGTTTTAACAAGTTTTCTTTTTCTTGAAAAGACTTCTGATTTTCGATTTGAAAATTTAACAAGTTTGTACTTTTTTATAATTAGTTTTTCAGATAAAGTAGTTATAATTCAGAGTGTCCTGCAATGTATATTTATTTTTAATTAGAGGTTATAACCCGTCTACGCTGACCCAATTAAACAATTTTTTTATTGAACTCTGTTTCTTGTACGTACAGTGGTGGATAGAAAAAAATAGGACAGCATATTTTTTCTAGTGTAAACTGATCCTTGACAATGACAAACCCAGAAGCGTTGTAAATGCAAGTAAATAATTGACCAACATTAAACAAAATAATTAAATTTATTTTATGTCTCATTAAAGTATTATGAACTGTTTATTGTTAGGATACGGTGTATAGTATCTATAACAACCGGGGCATTATATGAGGGCAAAATGTAACACAAGGGGGGTCTCTGAAGCTGATGACGATACTAATACTGCTTACTGTTTACTTCTAACTGTTGCTTACTCCTGATACTGATGATTACTCTTTTTTCTTACTGTTTACTTCAGCGATGACACACTAACTGACTGACTGCTGTTAAAGGACTTCGTGAGAAGGAAGAACACACATACACTTTACACTTTTACACTGATGAACACTAACACGGACGTGAACAAATACTTGTTATTTACAAACTAAACTTTATTTACATGATTATTAATTAACACTAAGCCTAACATACACAACTAAGCAAGTACTAAACTGTTACATTCCGTAACCCAGCGGACGAGCGTCGCCCCAAAACCACATGTCTCGTCAAAACAAAACACGTCTTCCCGACGCGACGATCAAATTTCAACTCTTACATGTTAACTCTTACGAGTATCTAATTCGACTATCTTTAAAAACAAAACGCTATCTTCAGGACAGGATTATCTTAGGGGTACGGGGTGCATAGGCCAGGGCATCCAAAGTCACGCACGTATACATAATAATTTCCAGACTTAATTATCAACAAATAAATGTCATGACTATCATAATAGGAAAAGAATTTCTAAACTGTATTTTGACATTTATAACTTAAACAGATAAATATGATTATTGAAACTATAATTTAGAAGAGTTTACAAAAAATTATTTATCTGTTATTGCGCTTACCCTCGTCTTATTACAATAATCGTTCATTATGCCCACATTATAATCCGATCATCGTTTATGGACTTTGAATTATAAATAATATGAACGGTATATAATAAAAATTATTTTCTTTTTAATTATAATTCATTACAATAATAATAAGGATTGATTACAACAATTAATATATTATTTGATTAGCACAATTATTCATAGAATAAGAAAACAGCTTTGAAAGCACATCACAGAAATCATTTTTAATTTAATTATAATACTTGAAACTTATTATAAAAAGGGCCTTAAAAAGCAATTTACCTTTACAACAAATGTAAATAGTATAAGTACGTCGAATTGCAGACTGCAATGTTTCGCAATGATTTTTGACGGATGACGAATCACAAATTTTTTGGAGACGATATTTATCCGTTCATTTTTGATATTATTTACCGTCGAACTAAAATGTAATATTATTCAGAAATAAGTGCATAAGATATAAATAACTGAGATCTGTCATGTGAAAACGCACCTCAAAATATAATACATCTTCTACAGACGAGAATGGAATAATTAGGGGAACATTTATGCGTTTCTCTTCCTCAAATTATGCAGAAGCATTCAAAATAATTTCTTTACACCGTTACGATAAAATATCTTCCGAAACATCATCAAAATCACCCATTCCATCATCTCCAACGATATAATAACAGTGATGTTTGAATGTTTTAAAAATAAATTAATATTGATTATAAACAAAACAATTAAACAACATCCTTAGCAATGCCAAACCTTAAGCATTATTGTAATCAAACTTATTATAAATGAAAACTTATTTTACATATTCTAGTGAGACATAAAATCTTGTATGCACCACGAGGTTTACTAGATGATAATGCCCATCGGACGACTTCTATCCATGGGCCAAAGGCCCTCGGGCTAGATCCTCGTCTTTGGTACCACACTACTCTATACGTGTGTGTTTGAATTTGGTGACCTTCAACAGGCTCGCTTTACGCACTAGTATAGGCGTACGTAAGATGTCTGCCTAGGTATCTAAGACGAAAGATTATTTATTTTGATATCAATGTTAGTATAGTACTATGAAAATTTTTGAAATAGCATTCTTTTAAAATCTTTTCCTCGGCCCACCTCATTGATGTGATGGCCCACCCAAAAAATTTAAAGATATTTAGTTTATTTTGTAAAAGAGATAATAATTCTAGAACGTGTATACAATTTGTGTACAATATTGCAGAATAAACATTTTAGATTGTGAGCCTACTGCCAAAAATGTCTATCCGTGGGAAAAAATTGAAGTAACTATTTTTCAAGAAATCGCCCCAATCCTGTAGCAAAATTATTCTTTCTTATCAACATTGCTATAGCAAGTAATCAATAATAATTGGAAACACTGAGTAAAATATGACACGTTACATTTGTTTCTATTGAAATTGATTAGAATTTTCAACAATGTTGCTAGTATTTAAAAACTTTCATATAGAATTGAGATGAATGTTGATTAATATGTAGCTAATTAATTTAGCGGAAGATACCATACTGGACACGCCAGAGATATTTGTAATATGGAAGTGTATAAGAAAAGTATCTGGACTAATAATAGATATTATACCAACTATTTCTGATGAATTCACAAGTTGAAATTAGTTTACAAAAATTGAAATATGTTTAATTAGTGTTTACGACAAATTGTATATGGAATATAGTAAATTGATAATTCTAGCTATTACTCTAGTATAATTTCATGGTGGAATCTTCAGTGTACAATGAATATCTCTCTTATTTACTTTTACATTACTATTGATTTGTTATAACAAAATATCAAAAATATGTGTGTATTGAAGTAATACTAGTTTTTTTTTTGTTTCAGGTAAGTCCATTTTTCTACAATCTTGAATTTTTATTTGGTAAGTAATAACTAGGGCGTCAATTACTAAGTTTACATGCAGTTTTGAAACCGTTTTTAAAATATTTTTAGTTTTGAAAACGCCATGTATACAGTGTCAAAATAGTTTTGAATTATCTCAAACCAAAACTAAAATTCATGGGTTGGACTTGAAAACTAGTTTCAAAACTACTCATGTAAACACTTTCGATACTGCGCATGCGTACAGAGCATAACGTTTCTGTCGCTTTGTGTTACTAATCTTCAAATAGACAGTTGTGTAGTTTTAGTACGTAGTGGTACGAAGTATAAAAAATAATTGGAATAATACCAAAACGAAGTATTTGGAGTGAAGAGGATCTGTCACTTACGTCAGCTAAATACGCATGCGAAACTGATTTCAAGTCAATTTTTAAACTTATTTTGAAAACTGCATGTAAACAGTTTTGCATAATTTTGACTGAAACTGAAACCATTTTCAAAACTGCATGTAAACGAAGTAAATATACAGGTGTTTCAGATCACTCGTGCCAGGTTATTTTCAAAATTACGACGTCCTAGAGAGGATCAAGAAAAAAACTAGCGTAACATAATCTTATCTGAAGAATTTAATGTTAGTAGTTTTGATTTCCGGAATTTAGCGGAAGTAGGGGTAACTACACTCAGGTTCAGAATTTCAAATGGGAACCAATAAGCTCATGTATGGTATCGTTGGATCACGTATCAGCTTAACTACAGATAGGACATACAATGTATTTTTCGAAATATGAAATAGTGACATCTACAGATTGCTTCCATAAACTAACGTACTCTGGTCGGCTAGGTAGTCTGTGACATATAGGTGACATGTCATTGTATAGGGCGGGAGCAGACACGTGATTCGAGCAACCTTGAAGTGCTTTTAATCAGCTGATTTGTGTGCGCGTGTCATTTTGACAAGAACAACGTCTCTTTGACAAGACCAGTGTTTTGATTTATTTTAATTTTTAACTGTTAAAAAGTTATTATTTTTAATTTCATGTGATTTACTACATGAAAATTGTAAAATTATAACAATTTACCAGTTCAAAATTAGAATGTCAAAACATTGGTCATCTCAAAGTGACATCGTTCTTGTCAAAATGACACGCGCTCACAAATCAGATGATTAAAAACACTTCAAGGTCGCTCGAGTCACGTGTCTGCTCGCGCCCTATACACAAATTGGAATTTCGAAAAAAAGTAATCACAAAACAACTATAAATTCATTTCTAAATAAATTTAAAATTACTAGTCTCTTAGACATACACGTCTATTTTAATATTTGTTTATATGTATAGATAAAACAGTATTGAAAATGGTACATTTCGTCATTAAATATAAAAGTAAACGTCTATCTGCTCCTTTGCACTGCATTTAATATCAAATAGCACAACGAATGTTCATCAGCTTATTAACTTTCAGTTCTATATTACGTCAAAAAAAAAAAAAAAAACCGCAGTCAATACATTTTAAAACTGAGGAAATCACGAAATTATTATTATTTTTTATTTATGTATTTAGTTCCTAAGAATTTACATAGAAATTATGGAAAACGCCAATACAAATAAATAACAATGAGCATATAAAATTTTTGAACAATATTCTACACATATATTTTTAGAGTAAAAACAGTTTCTGACTAAGAGTGATTTGAGTTTTACCTTGAAGCATTGAACAGTATTTGACAACTTTATTTCAGAAAGTAAAGAGTAAATAGTTAAAATATTGTACACTTTTACATTCAGGAGAATCCCTGGCAATTGTCAGACGTTTATTTTGCACTCTGAAAAGATTATTATTTCTAGTATTTTTGTTGTGAACATCCCAATTTGTAATTAATTTATCTTTATTCTTAAAAGCATAGATACAAAGTTGGTAAATATAAAGACAAGGTAAAGTTAATATGTTGTATTTTATAAAATAGTCTTGACAGGATATTCGTGATGAAATTTTTGCAATACATCTAACTATTCTCTTCTGATCAACAAACACATCTTTTATATGGACAGACGTACTCCAAAAGCAAATACCGTAGGCTAATACAGAACCTATTTTGATATGATAAAACATTAATAACTGAGCTTCGTTTAGTACAAATTTTAGGTGTCTTAATTGGAAACATGTGCAGCTCAACACAGATATAATATTGTGTTTTTCAAGTAAAATTTTCTTCCATATTTAAACCTAGAAATTGTTATTAAACCATGCTGATTGTTGGTTCATACTTTCATTACATGTTTCAATAAGTATTCTATCACTCTTATTAGATACTACAATTGAAACATCATCGGCATATAATATTAAATTACAGTCAGTTGTAACAGAATCTGTAAGATCATTGAGATATAATATAAACAAAATAGGAGCCATGATAGTACCTTGGCCTACCCCTGAGGATGAATGAAGAAAATCAGAACAGTAAGATAATCCGTATTCTGTTTTTAAATGAACAAATTGTATTTAATTTTATAATTAAATTCTAAAGATAGGATTATGTTATGCTATTTTTTTCCTGAACCTCTAGGACGACGTAGTTCTAAAAAAGCCTGACTTTGGTGGTCTATATTAACTATCGATCTTTCAAACAGTTTAGAAGGTCGATGATATTAACACAATCACTCGAGAGATTTTTTTTTTAGGTTTTACTACAGTGCACTTACATACGTCCATTTGAAAATTAGTCTTAGAGAAATTTCGAGCCGATATTTTAGTTGTAATGAAATATGAAGGTAAGGAAGGTATACTCCTTATTTTGGTAACTTCGCCAGAATGTACATATATCATTATTACGGTTACGGTCTCATATGGTGATAATTTAGGCTTGCTGGATTATTTAGTAGCGGTGGAATATTTGAAAACTTGGTGGGATGTTTGCGTGTAATTGACAAAACTTTGGGTTTAATTAAAATGAAGCTTTAGGGTGCCTTTGTCATTTTGTCGCAGTTCTGTTCACTCTTCATACGAAACACGTAAACAAAGTTTCATGTTTCAATCCCAACACCTGATATGTTCATAATGATTAATATTTATTTTCGGGAAGTCGGTATACAATCAAAAGAATGGCATCTCGTTATACTTCAGACAGAAAATATAGAACAAAATGAATCTGTCGCCGCCTTCTGGATTACCTAACTACATATTCCAAGTACATATATATATATATATATATATATTCTAGAAAAATGAAAGAACAACCAAGTATGTATTTCTCGTTTTCTGTTAACTTTGGCATCTTAATATGCTATTTGCGTGGTACTGAAAATCCAATATCTATCACTATAGTTATGCTGAAAACGTATGTATGTAAAAATATAAATTTTATTTAAAGAAAATTACATGTTTTTTGTAAATTAAGAAAGAATATTTTCTGTGACGTTATTATTTTGAATTGGAGAAAGGAAAGCATATTTAAGAATGTAACTTGTAGATGGCGTGCGAGTACGAGTTTTAATTTAAATTTGACAGTAGTTAATTTTTCTCTCATTCACTCGCTTGTTTAATATCTGCAATTTGCGTGGTTTAATTAAAAATAATAAATAAATAATCGAGAAATTGAAATTATTTCCTATAGCACAAAAGTAGTTTCATTTTTTACTTATATATACAGGATGTAAGTACACTAAATTTAACCAGTAATATAACTCGTCGAGAGCAACAATATTTCTTAATAACTTTTTGTCGAAATCGCATATTTTTTTAATATTTTTCCAACCCCGTAAATTGACGAGTCGTTCCACGTATTTTTCTAATAATTGAATGCAGTAGCAATATCTATGAAAAATTTTGTTTTAGCAATTGACAGTCCTGTCAGTTGTTGCAATTAAATTTTGACATTAGTAATAAACTTTTTTATAATGTAAAATTCTGTCAAAATGCTTACGTTTACAAATAGCAAGTACACAGACATTGTAATTACTTATCTATGGTTTATTTATTTATTCGTATCGTTACTACCTTCTACTTTGTGGAGATGCCAACGCTTTTAGACGGAGCGTTTCGAAATTATTCTGTTCCTAATATTCGCACATTTGTTAATCTTGTACATCTTTACCACAATACGGAGTATCACATATGACAAATTAAAAACAAAAAACAACAGTTGTATCCATACCATGTGCAAAAAGTTCAATGTTTTCAGTACATAACAGACTTCAATTTCGGGCATGGCAATGGCTCATAATGTTCATTAATGAGGCTGAATTTACTTGAGAAGGTGTAATTATTATGCACAATACACATCTCGGCCGACGAAAATGCTGTAAAAAATTTCATTAAAAAATGTTTGGGCACGAACAATAAATAGACGACTAATAATTGGTACTAATGTATTTCGTTTAAATGGACTAGAATTTGTACTTACATTTTTTGAATAACGTATTTAAACTATTATGATTTGTCGACGATAAATAATCATCTCATAACCTCATAACTATGCTTTTGCTTTTGCTCAACTTTTGCCTTCCTCCTTGTGTTCCGCTATTCTCAGATGATTAAAAGCCTAGTTTAATACATAACTTTATAATTTTGTTATCCAAAATTTAAATTTCTTTATTTTAAAAATTGTACTATTACGAATTAATTAATAATAAATGTTATTTCCGTTGATCCGTTTATTGATTATTGTGACTGCAAGTGTAACCGATAACCGACAATTTTTGAGGTGTTTGTATTCTACTTGCATACGGCAGTAGCCATTTGTTCTCCAAGGGCGGGTAACGAAATATGCAGCAAATCTTTAAAGAATTTTAACTTAAAATCTAAAAGACTTAGAAAAAAAAGTTATTAAGAAATATTGTTGCTCTCGTCGAGTTATATTACTGGTTAAATTTAATGCACTTATTTCATTTACACCCTGTATACAGGGTGATTCATCGGTCTGTCCTCTCTTTATAACTCTTTTATTTTAAGTCAGATAGAAAAACTCTTTAAATATAATTTATATGATATAGTATTATCTATCTACGTACCATATCCATTTGTATACAGGCTGCTCCATTTAAGCACAACAATACGTAACTTTATATTTCTTAATGGAACATCCTATATTTATTAACTTATTTTGATAGTAAATTCGATTCCTTTTAAATAGTATTAAGTAATAAGGGGTCTAAAATTATAAATTAAGAAGTTATTTACCTTTATTTGTTGAATGATATGTTTCTATCATGTTATTATTAACAAAGTAAGCTATGGATAATTTGATCAATTGTTTCAAATTTAAACAAACAAGTTGTCCAAATACTCTTAGTTTATCATTGTTGATGTTGATGTGAAAATGAATAATACAAATTTTAGTAAAGATGAGATGGTTAATATAATATTTATAATAGAAAAATCTATTGAAGTTGAAGTACAAGTTTTCGAGCATTTATTATAATTTTGCGTTATTTAGTCTGTCACTAAATTTTAATAGCTTCTTTGGAATTAGTGTAATGTTTAAAATAAGTATTAATAAAAAATTATATTATGGTTTTTTCCACTCTGAACTACTATTTTTTATGAACGTAAATAACTTTTTAATTTATAATTTTAGACCCCTTATTACTTAATACTTTTTTAAAGGGAATCGAATTTACTATCAAAATAAATAAATAAATATAGGGTGTTCCATTAAGAAATATAAAGTTACATATTGTTGCGCTTAAACGGAGCACCCTGTATACAAATGCATATGGTATGTAGATAGACAATAATATATCATATAAATTATATTTGAAGAGTTTTTCTATCTGACTTAAAATAAAAGAGTAATAAAGAGAGGACAGACCGATGAATTGATTTGACCAGGTTGGGATTAGGAAAATTTTAAAAGGATAATTATTTTTAAAGAAATATATTTTCGAAATATGATTATAATTTACCACTAATTAATATTAACTGTTTAACGCTATTTTCAAAGAAAATTCACTGAGGTTAGGATTAGGTAAATTTTAAAAGGATGATTATTTTCAAAGAAATATATTTTCCAAATATGATTATAATTTACCACTGATTAATATTAACTGTTTACCGCTCTTTTCAAAGAAAATTCAGTAATGAGGTTTGGATTAGATAAATTTTACATTTGACTAATGATGTATTTAGTATAGATGGCTACCCGTTTTTGTATAAGTAGCGTAAGCACGTATTTTGTATTATTACTTCTTCAAGTGTTTAGTAGTAATAGCAGCATAAAATTAGCGATAAAATATGTGAGAACGAAGAATCTCAGACTTCAAGACAGCGAATTCATTTATCAGAAGACGCAAAGCAAATTATTTTAAATGTTTTTAATACATTGAAAAGTGAAGGTAAAAATAATGGGCTTATTCAAAGAACAGCAGATTTAACAAAAGTTAATTATTATACCGTTCGACGAATTGTTTCATGTGGCTTTCAACCTAGAAAAAAACGATGTGACTCCGGACAGTTAAAACGTGTCAGTGATTTTGAATGTGATATCATCCGGAGGAAAATTTATTCGATGTACGCAGAAAATATTCTGCCAACTGTTAGAATGTTACATCAGCGATTAATAGATGACAAATGCTAAATAGATATTTCTGTAAGGTCCTTACACAGAGTGCTTCACAAAATTGGTTGACTTAATGAAAATTAATATTTACTTCAAAAAATAAAAAATAAATAAATACGTCTCAGTACTCTTTGCCTCTCTAATGTATTTAAACTGCCTCCCGCTGGGAAGGGCGCAGGTACAAATGTGCATATATCTTGACACAGCCTTTACGTATTACGTATTTATACATCTTTAGTTATTTATCGTAATCACTAATCACATTTTTTTCATTCTATTATTTAACTTGCGTTGGCTGCTCGAGTCACGTGTCTGCTCGCGCCCTATTCCAGACTACATTCATAATTATTCACATTCGGAGCGTAATTTGTCGTTTGAAATCCATGTGTTCGTCCAAAATTGTTCAAAATTCAACCTAAATTTGTAAATTTTATACTGAATTATTTCATTCTTAAACTTCTTAAACATTTACGATTATTACTAAGATCGTATTTACCTAAGATTGAAAATCATTATAGGAAAGGGTAGATATCGCCATTAAATTATAAAAATAACATTACATTGACAAATATGTACACCTAAATTTGAGATATTACACACATTTTTTGTCCAAAATGAAATTCATACTTCTCGAATTTCACGACACTTAACGTAAACAGAGTGAGCCATAAGAGTAACTTCACTAATTTCGCCTGAATTTGGGTTGCGAAAGGACATGCAAAAATATTAAGTACCACTGCTGTCGGCCGAGCAGACACGTGACTCGAGAGACCTTGAAATGCTTGATTGGTGTGTGCGTGTCACTTTGACAAAACCAATGTTTTGACTCATTTCGATTTTGAACAGCTAAAAAGGATTTATTTTACAATTTTCAGATAGTAAAACACATGAATTTAAAAATAATAACATTTTAACAGTTCAAAATTAAAATAAGTCAAAATATTAGTCTTGTCAAAGTGACATGCGTACACAAAGCAGCTGATTCCAAGCACTTCAAGGTTGCTCGAGTCACGTGTCTGCTCTCGTCCTATTCAAATTTTGTTATAACTATCTTTATCTAAATGCGTTAGTAAGACAAAGATGAAGCTATTAGACATACGCATCGAAGATAGAATGCAGAAACCATAAGTAAAACAGAGATAAATATACAATTACTTGTTATTTTGTGGTTCAGAAATCAATGACGTGAGGGTCAAGTAAGAAAAATCGGTATATACATTTAAATTTAATTAAAGTTTTAAAGTGAGCCTAGATCATATTATAGTTTTTTCTAGTTTTACTGTACTCGTATATCTCAAGAAACAATTTTTTAAAATAAACCTAACGGCTGTTTTCTTTAGCATATTATAATGATCTATTAAATGACATAAAAGTTAAATGTTAAATAAATCATCTGTCCTATCTTCAGGTGTTTGCTCTGTACATCCTGAATATCCTTTATATAGGAGTATATTCCTTGTATAAACATTAATCAAGCATCTTAAGACGGAGTGTCTCCCTGCTGACGCGTTGCCTCATCCGTATGCAATCTTTTGCCCGTGAGGTGCCAGGTTCATTTCCTTGCATGCAAATCTCGCGTCATTACAGCGTTCAGATGCAAATGAGGCGAGCACATCAAAGGCGATCGTCAACTGTCGATGTCGGGTCGGTGTCGCCAACGTCACATACCGAGTTCGCATTTGTTTCAGGGTTCACTTGCTCGCACAATAAGTTATTTTAAGCGGTGATCAATATGCAGCGAATAGTTTGGAATTTTATTGGATTTGCATGGCTGCTGTTTTTAGTTTTACCAATTTAAAAGGGATTTATATATTTGTAGTTTTCTATTGCCTGCACATTCAATGGAAATATGTATATGGACGGTATATATTTTTGTGTTCACTCATTCAAAATCATACTGACATTAAATTGGTTTTTATTCATGATATATGAGTGTTCATTGCAGTCAGCCGTGGTCTGTTATATACGGTCGTGGATTTGCCACCCATACGAGTCTAAAGCCCGTATTATTAAATAATTTACATTTTAATGTCAATTTTTTAGTTCAAAATTTCTATATGCAATGAATCAATATCTTATTACGAGTTTCAATAATTTCTTTATGACCTTCAAAACAAAATATCAACTCTCTTGAAAATACGAGAACTTGGCTAAAATAAGACGATTTAACTAAATTTATCTATATGACTAGGCAGTAAAAATGACATTTTGCAGACTGTTAGCTGTCAAAAATATCTCAGTTTTAATGTCAGTCGGCAAAAATTGTTATTTATGTATCAAGGCACTGAAGTTCTATTTTTTATCACGAATGTGGAGTTTATTTTCAGAGGCCCTTTAGGGCCGAGGAAAATAAACCACATGAGTGATAAAAAGGTGCTTCAGTGCCGAGGTGCATATTAAATTTTATTTGAAATCGAAAATTTGTGAAAATGAAAGAAATACTTATTTTTATAGGTTATGTTTACATACCTGTCTGCCTTGCCTGCCATTCAATATTATCAAAATTATAACTTTGAAACAATTTATTTAAATATTTATATTTATTGAAATAGAACAATTTTTATTATTTGCAATATTAATGGGTTGTAATTTATTTAAATTATTAAGTGTTATATCGGCTGTTGATGTTGATGGTGGGGCTATGGATTGCCCTTCAAGAATTGTCGTAGCAATTTCTTGTTTTCTTGTAATAGATGATTCCACATGATGGTATTTCTATAGGTTATATCTAGCTGTCAGTTCGTCTCTTACACATTCGAATGTATTCAGTGTTGCAAACATCGGGCAATGAAGTTTTCGTAAATAACACTCAAAATTTTGCGTTTTATTTGAAACTTATTTATTGGTATTATTTAGTCCGTTCATTTTGTATAAATTTATGTCATTTTAAGTATAAATTCACTATTGTACATCGTGTACCTGCTTCAATTATTTTACGTATACAATAATTACTATATCGTTGGCAACACTGCATTTTCAGAAATCATCCTATAATGGATTACTTTAGTGCCGATTTCTGAGCTTTTAATGCCGATTTTTGTGCACTTTAGTGACGATTTCAAATAAAATATATTTTTTTCTAAGGGATGTATGCAATAGTAAACTTTTCTCTATCTATGTCATTACCACCATACCATAAACAATTGTTATTGTTACTGTTATTAAAAATTAGTTATTTGACGTTTGAGTGGATTGACAGATTAAATTTATTTTAAAGATTGCATGGGGTAGTCACTGAGGTTTCATTTTTACTGTCTAAACAGAGATGACAAATTAAAAAGATACTCAACAATTTAATTATTGAACGATTCTTTCTGAAAAAAATCTGATGTGGCCAGCACATTACCTTCCGTCAGTTCTATGTATTTTGTGCAAATTTCATCCGGAAAGTTCCTTGCTAAATTAAATATTCTATTTCTTCTACATTACCTTCCGGCAGTTGCATGTATTTTATGCAAATTTCATACAGAAAATTATTATTTTGTGACGTTTTCTGTATACAGTGTAATGTATCTGCAGAAATAAAAGATTTATTATTATTATTATTATTTCTTGTACATTACCTTAAAGCAGTTGTATGTATTTTATACAAATTGCATACAGAAAGCAAAAGATGCTATATTTCCAGTAATATTATAAGACAAACACACTATGTCAATTTCACTTGACACTGACATCTTTCAATCAGAATTTTCTTAATATAGTAGCTGTTTCCATAGCTATGGCTACTTTATGAAATTTAATTTCTTTATAATTTTTTAACTCTATATCCATTTAATATTAAGTATAAAATGCAGTCAAATCGCATAGAGAATAAAATATTCTTTAATATTTATAATAACATCAAATGTGAAAAAATGATATTTAACATAGTTTTTTCAAGAAAAACTGTTAAAATCTTCAAATAATGGTACTTCCGGTTGACCAATTGTAACCAAAATCTAATCAGCTCTTCATATGGATGTAACGAAGAATTATACGAAAAAATTCTAATTTTTGTAACTGTAGTATTAGAGTTATCGCAGACGAAAATTTTGTTACACACACACATCCACACACACACACATACAGACATCATCGTAAAAATAGTAAATTCGTATTCTAGGGACCCTAAAACGTGCTTATTGATTTAAAACTCATCATCGAATTTTTTGACCAAAGACAATACCGAGGACAATACCTTCCTTACCTAAAGGTGACGGAAGGTAAAAATACATTCGGCGTTGCCATTAAAAGTTATTAGCCCGTACGAGCGCAGTTTTATAATAAAAGCAATTTCATAGAGCACACTTCTCAAAAAAAAAAAAAAAATGGTGTGGCCAACACAAAGCAAAAAAAAAAATCTTTAAAATTAATTTTTATTTTTAAGAAGTATGAAAATATGTTTTCATGAAAAATTAAAAAAAATATGCAGCAAAATATTAATATAAGCATAATATGCTTTTTTTAAATTTAATATTTGGCATTAACTTTTAATGAAACGTGGACATATGAAAAGATTTTGTTGATATGCCTAATAAAAACTGTATATGCAATTGCATAAAATCCGCTCTTTAGTTATCATATATTTTTTTCTACTCCCGATATCGTAGGTAGGCTAATAGGACATTGTTTGTAGGGATGTATACAGGCTGTTTCAAAAATACTGTAAAAAAATTAAGGGCATGTAGTACTGACCAAAATAAGTAAAAAAGTTTCATTAACATGGGTCCGATCTTCAATAGTTTCCGAGATATAAGGCAGTGAAAAATTAGTTTTTACGGGGTTTACTTCTGCTATCTCGAAATCTATAAGAGTCACGACTTTGATTAAACGAGTTTAGTTTACCTTTCAGAGGTGATCTTAGAAGTGATTTTTTTTAAATCAAATAATTGTACTAAGTTAAATGTTGCGGCGATCTTGGCCAATATCTAATTTTCAAATAACTTCGTAACTATTAGAAATTGAGGAAAATGTTTCATATAAAATTTTATTGTTTTTTTGTAGTCTATTTACTGACAGACAAAATTTTGTTCGATCACTATTTTTGTCAGTTTTTCTTCGATTTTTCGTTTTTCTCGGAAACAATTGAACATCAGACCTATGTTGATTAAGCTTTTTTTTACTCATTTTGATCAGTACTATACGCCTTTAATTTTTTTTATACTTTGAAACACCCTGTATTTATTTTACTATCAAGGTATCGGTTTCTATTAGCGACGGGATGTAAGGATTGTCTTTACTTCCCTACAGCTCGACTTATCTGCCTCTTTTATTTTAAACTTGTGTAAAATATTTGCACATTCTTATAATTTTGAATTTCATTTCTATCATATTGTCCTCATTTCATAAATATTTCCATCTAAAAGTTACCACTGGCGTGTCAAATGGAATACTAAGATTCTTTTTTTGTATGTATCAATATTTAACGGTATTCCTTAACATATCTCGCAGTGAAAATGAACAGGTAAAAAATAATCCTCGGGGGTGGAATTTTTTTTATATGCAACACGAGATAGTGGTACATTTGACCACTCTCTAACTTATTTGCCAGCCCTCGCTATCGCTCGGGCGCTAAATCATCCTCGATTCGTAAAAGGTACCTACATCCCTTGTAGCATAAATAACTATTTTTTCTACTCCTGTATAAATATATCCCCATTATTTCAATTTTTTCGATTAATTATAGTAGCCATAATTCACGCCAGTGAAATATGGATTCATAATTCACTCTTCTCGACCAATCAGAGAACCAGAAATCAATTATTCCCGTTTATTTTAAATTTGCCGCGTTGTGAATCACCCTTCCTGTTCCTATTATGGCCGTCTGACAGTTGACGGTGTAGTCATTTGTCATCGTGTATTTTTATGTTGTCGTTTTTCAAAGTGTGTTTCCAACCGATTTTGATCATTTTCAAAAGTGCTAAACGTTAAATTACGATAACATGGATATGGGAAGCGACGAAGAGCAGAACTGCACTCCGCCAGAAATACTTTTAGCGGCGAAATCAGCAACTGAAAATTTACTTCCAACTAAATCTGGAAAAGTCTACGAAGCCGCTTACAGATCTTTCATGGAATGGCGTGATCGCAAAAAAACATACTCATTCTCCGAGAATGTATTACTGGCTTATTTTGGAGATTTAGCAGATAAATATAAATCATCTTCACTTTGGACCCAATATTCTATATTACGAAGTACACTAGAGATACACCATAACATCAAGCTGGAAAGTTACGGAAAACTAAGAGCTTTACTAAAACGTAAGTCTGATGGCTATAAAGCAAAAAAAGCTAAAGCATTCACTCCAGAAGAAATAAATACTTTTATAAAAAATGCTGATGATCTGAAATATCTCGCAACAAAGGTAAGAACTGCAGGCACTTCAATAGTAATGCCAATTGCTGTGTTTAACGTTTATTTTTCGTTTAGGTAGCATTGATTATGGGTATTATGGGTGCCTGCCGCTGTAATGAAATGAAAGAGATGAAAATTGGGGATCTCCAAGATCTTACATCAGCCATATTAGTGAATGTGCCTAATACTAAAACGAAAGTAGCTCGCATATTTACCATAACAGGAGATTTTTATCACGTAGTAAAAAAATATGTTGCATTGCGTCCAGCCAATGTTGATGTTCTTCTCTCTTCTTGAATTACCAGAAGGGAAAGTGTACTTGTCGAAAAATTGGTATTAATAAGTTTGCGGCAATGGGCAAAAAAATTGCCACCTTTTTAAAACTACCCAACCCAGAAATGTATACCGGACATTCCTTTCGAAGATCCTCTGCTACTCTACTTGTCGATGCAGGAGCGGACATCACGGCATTAAAGCGACATGGCGGGTGGAAATCTACGCAGGTGGCAGAGGGTTACATCGATGAATCGATGAAAAATAAAATGGACACAGCTCAAAAAATTGTTCAGTCCGTACAAACTACCTCTATTACAAAAACCGCCAATGAAAATTTAACAATGGATATTACCACCCCGGCTCTGAACCTTACAAAATGTAGTAATTTCACCATACATATTCAAACTAATAAGTAGGTTGTTCCGTAGTTCTCTTAGAAAATAGTATTAAAATAGTACATTAACACACAAGTATCATAAGGCAATCTGTTAACGTACGAGTCCAAGTTTGGAAAACGAGCCGCCAGGCGAGTTTTACAAAGGACGAGTGCGTCAACAGGCCTTATGATACATGTTTCTTATACTATTTTTTCTATTGAGGTAATTTTACAATTAGATTTTTAAAAAAAGGACTTGTCAAAAATATGAGTTGGTGTTTTTTATCAGTTATGTTGGTAACGCTTCCCGCTAAAAATTGAAATTTCACATTTTGACAGTTTGTGTATCTTGTGATTTTGTCTGATTGTTTACATTAAAACATTGTATCAAGCATTATACAATTATGAAAGAGGAAAACCCATACATACAATGAACTCCAAGGTTTATTAATGAACCATTCTGATTTGACATATCGGTGGTTCGTGTTGGTTATTATAAATAAAACTTGAATATGGGATCGAAGGACGTTACGTGGACCATCAAGTCTTTTTATTGAGAAAACAACATATAAATAAAACTCTTTAAATAATGAAATACTTTAATGAACAATTTATTGATCTGGCCTTTAATTTACACCATTTTGTCAACACTGACTGCTCAGTTGCCCAGATAACGGCAACAGCTTTACTTACAATTTTTAATACAAAACATATATGGCATATATTCGATAGTTCGCCACAACGTGAAACTGCAAATCATGGATTAAAACGTCAACTTTTCATATATGTTTGCTAGTAGCCGCCACAAATTGAGTAGACAGTGTCAACATTTTCAAGTAACGTGCATCATACATTTCTTAACCTGCCTGGAATAACAATACATACTTACCGTTTTAATTATTTTGACAAAGTAAACCTGAGCGCATTGTTTTTTGTTTCATAATTTTTTACTTGAAATTTTAACTTCACAGATTCTTATTCTTTCTTAACTAACACAGCTATAGCTATAAATTTCTTTTCTTTCTAGTCCTATCACCTAGAGAAAGGATAAAAATCCATAATTAGAAGTAATATTTCAACACAAACAATTTACCATTTTGAGATCTGTCAGTTATGAAAGCATGACTACCACCTCTAGAACATGAAAGGCGCCAAAAACAGTACGTTTATAGATCTTCTAAACGTCGTGTTTTCAGTGATAAACAGTGCTTTTATAGACTCATAAGAACACTGAAATAGAAAAAATAAATTTAATGTAGTTTGTTAAATATTGATCAAATAAATTGTGAATTTATAAAGTTGTTTCTAAAATATTTATTCATTATTTCCGAATTTACAGGAGTAGAAAAAGTACAGTATTCGGGATTGTGGTTATTATTCACTCGGATAATTTCAAACTTCATCTTCGTGAATAATGACTATCATAATCCCTTAATAATAATATACTATTATAGTATGATTGGTATATTTAAGTCATAATTGTCAGATAAAATGTAATTTTCTATGTAGCCATAGTAATGTAATGTCGGTTAAATAAAATACATTTACTGTGTGATGATGCAGAATGTATTATTTATTTAATTAAGTGGTGATCGATATCGGACGGTAGTCTTTCATCAGGCCGACGCGTCAAAATAGTTAAAATATATGTAGTAGAAAGTCTTTGAAGGACAAAAACATCTTATGTTGATGCCGAAGATTTAATGAAAAAGAGTACATTGATGAACAAAGAATTGTAATCTTTTCGTTTTCATTAAATCTTAACATAAATGTTTTTGTCCTTCAAAGACTCTCTACTGATCACCACAAATTTTTCGTATTTTTCTCGTATACGTCTTTTGACTTCTGTGGAAACAACTAGCCCAGCGTGCAGCCTGCAGCCTCAAATTCATCCGATATTTCTTTTGAATAATCGATCTGTCATTTTCATTTGACACTAAATTATATTTTTTTTATAAACAAAGAGTACACACCGAAACCTCAGCATACTTAAAATTCACAACGATAACAAATATAGGAATAGGTACCTACAGAATCTTTGAATTTCGAGAACCAAAGTAAAATAAAACGTTGTATGTACCACGGTTATAATGAAGATTATACCACTCGGGAAATTAAATCTTTTAATTATGCCCTTAATACATAAATAACTATTATGGCAATTGCCTATTATACTCGTAAGTTCCCGGATACAATTTTTTTAATGAATTAAAAATAAAAATTTCGATTAATTCAAGATATTTTTCTTACAGTCATCTCTGAATTTTTTAAATATGATTTCACCTGATATCTGTTTTACCAATCTCTGTCTTTATATTTTTGTTTTTTTTTTGCATTATTTATTTGAGATACAAGTTTTCTTATTTTGAAAACAATTTTTTTTCTTTATACCCACTCACTTGCAAGGTCCTATTTCACAAAGAAATCTCAATAGCGCACTATGACACGTAGGATGTTTTTCTTTTTGATCAAATACGTAGATAATATATTTAGATATTTTTTGTGCTGTTTATCTCAAATCAGCAACAGATTTTCCTTATTAATCGATACATGCAGAAGTTTTCTGGGAACAACAGTTTCGTTTGCGATCTGATACACTTTTTGGGTTCATAAATTTCGCAAGAATATTAGTAACTGGGCATCTTTTTTTGAGACCGTATTTTTTTTACGGGCGGAGCCCGTAAATACTTTCTTTGCCACTAGATACAGAGCTGTTTAATAAAACGTTTACGATTCAATATAATGTAAAAATAAGTAACCTATTTTAGCATAAATGTTAATATTCATTTAGATAAATAAGTTTTATAATGTTAAATTATTTCAATAATATATTTTTTGTGCAGCCGGACGCGAAATAAGCATTTCGCAGCCGCAATACAGGCCGCGAAATTCAATTTCGCGACCGTTGTTATGGCAACGGCCGCGAAATTAGGTAAACAACCACTTTGACACTTGAGAATTTCATGGTTTTGTTTATCAAGTGTTAATCCCATAGCCACCTTGAAAGCTAACTTTTTATTTACAATTAAACTGTTTAAAATTAATAAAATTTGTAATTGCATATTTTTTACGGTTGCACAAAAAATATTGTGTACACCTTGTCCGCGAAACCTTTAGCGCCCTCGAGATTGTCTTACCTCGGCCGCAAGCGGCCTCGGCGACAATTTTTCTCTCGGTACGCTAAAAAATGATTTCGCGGCCTTGATATACAAAAAAAATCAGTAATAATTCTTCCGTGACTTCTAAAATATTCTCTCATGGAGTGACTAATGTTGTACAATAGTTATTACAAATTACCATACTAACAATTATATTATAAGTCAGTGTTGGATAAAATATTATTATACTTTCTTACATCGTTACTTGTTTATAACATTTTTACAATATGTCTACGTGGTCGTTTCTTACAAAAAACAACTATTATTTAACTTAAACATGTATGTTATTAAAAACCATTTCATATACATTATTAGGTAAGCGAAAAAACAGTTTTATTTATATTTGTACAATATTTTCATACATTGACATTGTGGAGCACGATTGCATTGAAACATTTATTACTTTGATTCTATGCCACTTCGTTTACATACAAGTAAAATATGTAATAATGAATTTTTTTACCTTTTAGACAATGTTTCAAAGTCTATATGGAGAAAAGTACCACCAAAACTAAGGAATGAAGATCATATAGATAATTCAAAACCTTCTCTGAGTCACAATTTAAAAAATCACAAACAAAATTTTGTATTAACAATGCAATAACAAAAAACCAACTGATTTCTGCACTAGGCGGCACTTTTGTTCTAACAGGTCTGTTCGTTTAATGCAGCATTGAATTGTGTTTAGTTTTAGTTTATCGGTATCTCTGTCCGTGTGAACAACATTTTTTGAAATGTGTTAAAATGTTATTAACTATTTCTATTGTTATTTATATATATGTTAAGTACTATTAATATTGTAACGAACATTTTTAGTGGTAGTAACAATTAAAAATAGTGCAATAACAACCTGAAATTGATGAAGATGCAGATATTGTAAGTCAATTTGTTTGTTACTATTTTGTTTTAGTATATTGTTAGTGATATGTGTTAACTGATAAATGTTAATATTATTCAACGTCTAGAAGTCACTCGAAATAGTTAAATATTATAATTGCAATAATCTCGAGATCAATAATAACATTGTTCAATAACAAATATTGTGCAAAATTATTCAACATCTAGTGGTCGCTTTAAATAGGTAAATATTGTAATTTCAATTTATGCAATTCAGGACGAACAATAACATTGTTTAATAACAAATATTGTGCAAATTATTCAACGTCTAGTGGCCACTTTAAATAGTATAATATTATAATTGCAATTTATCGAGTGATTAAAACCAGACCAGGGATCGGAAACCGCAGAAAAATGGATTCGGTTTGGGTCCAGGTTCAGAAATGAAAATAAAATTGGGTTCAGGTTTGGTTCGGGTTCAGAAAAAATATTTTTAGGTGGTTTAGTAGCGGTTCAGTTCCGGTTCGGTTTCGAAAAATAAAAAACATGTATCTGAAATAAAAAAAATGTACATACGAGTAATTCTGGTAAATAAAAGACGATATGCTCAATTATAACAAAATAATATTACTCTATTATAAGAATTAAAAACAATTATTTACATTAAAAATACCCGTACCAATAAATTTACTTTGTAAAGAAATTTTCATTTAATCTGATATTTCTTCATACACATTTACTCGTTGCAAAAATAATTTCAGTTCAGAAAATGCCCGTTTCACACTAACTTCTTGTGTAGCTGTAATTGCTATCTCAATTTGCGCAACGTCCCAGAGTGTAACAATTTTTGTTCCTCCCAAATTTAATATATTAGCAGTTTTTGGAAGTCTTTGGCATCTTCATAATTTTTTAAAACTATGTACTTGTAAATTAAGTTTGTTTTAATTTTAATATTTCTGCTTTGGCTTTTTTATTTTCTTTCACTAGCTTTCTAATAAATCTTCCTCATCTTCAAATAATTAAATAAAAATTTTAAAATGTAGGTATTGTTTAAAGATAGTTATTTCTGTACACAACTAATCCTATTTGCAACTATGTGTCACAGAAGTATTAAAACAAGTTGGTTCAGTGAACCAGGTTTTTTGAACCCGAAAATATTGGGTTCAGTTCCGGTTCAGGTTCATGTCGGCCAAATTAACGGTGGTTCGGGTTCTGGTTCAGGTTCACAAAAAAGATGGATTCGGAACGGTTTTCGGTTCGGGTTCGGTTCGGTTTCCGATACCTGATTAAAACACCTATTTTTAAAACATGTAGTAAATAATTGAAGCATGTAGGATCAAAAGAAACCATAAAAATATATTAGTTATATGCTGCCGTGTCATAATGACAACATTATAAATATACTCATATAATGCTCAATTTTCAGGGACGTAACTAGGATTATTTTATATCATAAGAATAGTATTACAATAAAAATAAATTACATATTACCATAATATATAGATAGTATAAATAAATATAAATATATCATCACGGCATATTACCTAATGCTAGGTGTGCCAGTCTGCTTTGTTCGCAGATATCGGTAACGGTGATGACATATTTGTACCGTGCGGGCGTTTACCAGGCGTCACCTCACGGGCACTCCTTGCTGGCGTGAAGAGTGCACAATAGGGGTCAATTTTGTGCCATTTAAAATTCGAAATATTGGGCGTCGGTTTTATTTTTTTTAGTAGATAGTATCGAAACGGTAAACAAAATAAATAAAAATTACAATAGTATATTGTGTATCTAGTAGGAAAAGTGATATATTCCCGGACGATGGTGGAGATTGCGGGGCGAGCCGCAGGCGAGGCCAGCAACACCAGGAGTCCGGGGAGTCACTTTTCCTACGTGGTACACATACAATTTTTTTTCGATCGGTGTATATTCAATAATTAGTTATTTTATATTTCATTTATAAATGTCAGACAACAAACAAGACATAATATTATTGAGTTATTTTGATAAAAATATCTGAGGATAGCGTAACTATGGTTTGTTTATTTATTTTCATAAAAGTCAAAATATATTTGAAAAATATCAGATTTTGTGTTCAAATTACGAGATATGGCTAGTGATAGTGATTTATTTATATCTTGCACACCACCGGATGTACTGGAGGCAGCTAATTTGGTGACAGTGAATTTGCTTCCACAAAAACCAATTGAGAAATATGAAAAGGCATATAAACGGTTCATGGATTTTCATGAAGCGAAACACATAGAATTATTTTCTGTCCGGGAATACTTTGTCACGCGCCGGAAAAAATATGCCCGGACTGTTATTTTTCGTTGCCTAGCAACTACACTAAAATACCGGAACAATGCACTTTTCGTTTCGAAAACACACCGGAAACGTGTCAGTTTTCGTCCGATCGAAAAAAAAAACTTTTCTTCTAAGTAATAACTAAATTTGACTAATAATTTAAAATTCCCGGAAAATATAATTCATAAATATGTTATAAAACTAGTAGGGCCATTATTGTTTTTATTTCGGTTTTACATTAATTTTCGTACAATTTTATTGTGTTGGGAAGTAAATGATATTCTGCTGCTAGCAATTTGTGTAATGCTTAGCAAAAGCAAACATTTCTATAACTAATTTTAAATGGTTACAAATATTATAATTTTCTTTACTTTTTGACATCTCCTCATTGAATTACGGTGCTCTATGCTGATTTCATGTTTGCAAAATCTAGAATCGGTTTCCAGGAATCATTGTGTAAAATTCAGCGCCTATAAAAATAAATACATACTTTAATTCAACAACTTAAAAATATCAAACTAATCTTTATTGCAATGTCGTAATCGATTTCAAAATTTTGGTTTTAAATACTAGCCTCTCGTCATAAATTCTTCCTTACCTAGAGCAAAAAATTTTATTTCAATGTTGATAAATATTGTAATAAGGAATTATCAATTTACTGTACTAATTAAACATATTTTAATATTTGTAAAATAATTTCAGTTTTGTGAATTAATCAGAAATAGTTGGTATTACATCCAGATACTTTTCTTATACACTTCCATATTTTCAAAAATAATTCTTTATAATTTTTACTTTTGAAAAACTATGTTCAGCTTGCTAGTTACCGGGAATATTAAAAGTATCTTAAAGCTATAACAACGTTTGGTAATATAATGGTATCTACATTGAAAAGCATATTTACAAATAAATTTCAATTTTTCTTGTGCATTTTTTAGTACCTTTGATAAAATTAGACAAATATTTATTAGATTGAGATCAATTGCAGGTATATCGGCTTCATCGTCATCGTTTAACATTAACTGTAATATTTTAAAAATTGATATCATCTAAAGAATTAATAGGTACCCTATTTAAAACTGAAAAATTATTTTTCAATTTATTTCTCTTGTATTTCGCTTCGTATGTTATCGCTACAAAAAAGGCAAACGATATTAGAATGCTCAGTGGCAAACGAAGAATCGGTTGTATTTATATTTAATATAATTGTATAAACGGTATAAGTGCATTAAATTATTAAGAAAATTTTCAGCTGGTTATTGAAATTTTATATTTTTAGTATGTCGTTTTGGCGCCTATTTCAATCCGACGCCTGAGGCGGTCGCCTCGCCGCCTCAACTATCGGGCCGGCTCTGAATAACAGTAAGGCAATAAATAATATAAATTTAATGCAGTACCCTTGCGGTCCATATTGCTTTACCCAACACACAAATCAGACATAAAAATCAAGATTAATGTTAGAGAATACTCAATGTATGATAGATATCAACAGTTTCTTTTTTTGGTTATATTTTCAAGTAAATCTTTTAATATGCTATTTTGTAAATATTGAAGCTTTATAGAACTTTTTCAATTTAACAGCTATATCTTTCTATCACTGCAAATAGTTAGTAAAATGGCGCCAACAACTATCAGTTAGGCTGTCAAACGAAACGTCAAAAATATTCCAGTCACTAAAATAACAATATTTTTGATGAAAAATTGCGTAGTTAGACATTTTAACTTCAATAAAAGTTTTTGTAACTTCTTTCGAGAAGTTTTCTAAAGTCAAAAATTTTACTCATATTTTACTAAATTTGAAAAACAAACGCCAAGTATCTCAGCTAGTGATGTGCTACTAAAAAATTCCCGCAAGGAATTTTGTTTTTTCCCGGGAAAATTTCCCCGTAGGAGAAGAAGATAAAACTTTGACAAACATATTATTTTAGAAGATACATGTTTTTCAAATAAAGTACATTTATTTTTTCAGTTAATATGTATCCATAAATATTTCGCGTTGTACGCCTATGGGTATGAAATGCAGTGAAGTTATTTGCAAAAGTAATATTATATCAGACAGTTCATAAATGACCTTGAATAATCTTTCGTGAATAAATATAGTTGTAAATGTGTAAAATGTCTAAAAATACACAATGGAATTATTCGTTGGATAAATATATAGAATAAAATTAATTTATGTCTCACTAGAGTATTATGAAATATTTATTGCTAGAAGACGGTGAATATAAACATATCTATAACAACCGGGGCATTATATGAGGGCATAATAGATCATTATGCCCTCATTATAATCCGATCATCATTTATGGACTTTAAATTAGAACTAATGTGAACGGTATATAATGGAAATTATTTTCTTTTTAATTATAATTCATCACAATAATAATAAGGATTGATTACAACAATTAATACATTAATTGATTACAACAATTATTATAATAAGAAAACAGCTTTGAAAGCACAACACAGAAATCATTTTAAATTTAATTACAATACTTAAAATTGATTATCAAAAGTGATTTAAAAAGCAATTTACTTTCACCACACATGTAAATAGTAAGTACGTCGAATTGCAGACTGCAATGTTTCTTATTGATTTTTGACGGATCACTAATTTTTTTGGGGACGATATTTATCCACGCTTGAATTCATTTTTGATATTATTTACCGTCACATGTGACACATCCAAAGCAGTACAAACTCTTTAAAATGTAATAATATTCAGAAATAAATGTATAAGAAATAAAGAATTAAGATCTGGCAAGTGAAAAAGAACCTCAAAATATAATACTTACATCTTCTACAGACGAGAATGGAATAATCAAGGGAACATTTAAGCGTTTGTCTTCCTCAAAGTATGCAGAAGCATTCAAAATAATTTCTTTACATCGTTTCGATAAAATATCTTCCGAAACATCAAATTCACCCGTTCCATCCTCTCCAACGATATAAAACGTTGATGTTTTAAAAATAAATAAATGTTGATAATAGACAAAACAATTAAACAACTTCCTTAGCAACGCCAAAGCTTAAGCACTAGTGTCATCATAGTAAATTAAAACACAAGTATCATAAGGCCTGTTAACGTACGAGTCCACGTTTTTTCCAAACGTGGACTCGTACGTTAACAGGCATAAGGCCTTTATCATACATGTTTTTTATACTATTTTTTCTATTGAGGTAATTTTACAATTAATTTTTTTAAAAAAGGACGTCAAAAATATGTCTTGGTGTTTTTTTTGTCAGTTATGTTGGTAGTGCTTCCCGCTAACATTTGAAATTTCACATTTTGACAGTTTGTGTATTGTGTGATTCTGACTGAATGTTTACATTAAAACATTGTATCAAGCATTATATAATTATGGAAGAGGAAAACCAATACTTACAATGTACTTCACCGGTTTATTAATGAACCAACTGATTTGACATATCTTGTAATAAAGGTAAATTTATCAAATAACGAATCGAGATCGCTGGTTCGTGTTAGTTATTATCATAAAAAAACTCTTTAAATAATGAAATACATTAATGAACAATTTATTGATTTACACTTTTACATTCCACCATTTTGACAACACATCGACTGCTCAGTTACACACAACAGCGATAGCTGTTCTTACATTCTTCAATATAAAACAATTGGTGTATTTGTATATGGCACTTATGTCTAAATCATATTTAAAAATTTAATATTCGACAGTTCGCCTCGACGTGGATCTGGAAATCATGGATCGTAAAATTTTCTTATTTGCTTGCAAGTTGAGTTGATAGTGACAACATTTCAAGTAACGTGCACCATATATTTCAAAACCTGCCTGATATAACAATACAATCAGCTGAAAATTGCAATATTACTATAAAATTAAATTGTAATAAATAAAACTCACCCTTTAAATTATTTTGACAAAGCAAATCTGAGCGCATTGTTTCTTGTTTCATTTTTTAGTTGAAAGATTTTAACTTTACAGATTCTTCTTTCTGAAGTAACACAGCTATAGCTATAAATTTCTCTTCTTTCTAGTCCTATCACCTGGAGATAAGATAAAAATCAATAATTATAAGTAATATTTCAACATTAACAACATACCATTTTGAGGTTATATGTAATTCATCTGTCATGACTACTACCTCTAGAATACGAAAGGCGCCAAAAACAGTACGTTTATAGATCTTCTAAACGTCGTGTTTTCAGTGATAAACAATGCTTTTATAGATACATAAGAACATCGAAATAGAAAAAAAATATTATTAATGAAGACTTATTTCACGTATTCAAGTGAGACATAAAATCTTGTATGCACCACGAGCGTTACTAGATGATAATGCCTATCGGACGACATCTATCCCTCGGGCGAGATCCTCGACGCCCTCCTGGCATTATCATCATCGTAACGTACTTATTCGAAACTTTATTCGGAAGTGAAAATACCAGGCCTAAATTAAAAACATCAAACAAACAAACAAACAAACATCTTAACCTCTTCGAATGTTAAATGTACTTATCAATAATTCTGAAACAGAAAATTAATTCTCTTAAAAAAAAACAATATTAACTTAAAATTGTTTGTCTAGAAACATTTATTCACTTCGCCATTACACACTGAATCACCACTATCTATAAATCACACGTTAATTAAGATGTCCCACATGTTTATTTCTAATTAAAACTCTTCTCCCCTTTCGCAAGTCCTAACTCTTCCGTCTGCCGGTTTGTGAATTCCGGGTCTGTATCCACGCTTCTCCGGCTATCATTTATCACTCCGGACGTCCGTTCTGTTCTCGGGCGTCCGTACAGCTGTACAAAATCCACACTTCGCACTTTTACACTTCTTCACATCAAAAACACCGCCGAGGTATTGTACTGCTCTTTCACAAAAGATATTTGACAGATTGGATCTCTCGCAAAACACCGATTGAATAGATTGAAAGATGGAAGGATCATGAACAGAATGAAAGATGAGTGTTACAATTTTTCGGAAGAAGTAAATGATTAATATAAGTTACATTAAAATGGCTTATTCAAGCATAAGGTACAAAATATAGTTATAAAAAATTTCGAAATAAAATACTCTGTTTTCCATAAATGTGTACATGTTGACATATCGACTGGCAACAGATAAACTGAGATTTCAATTTAACAAAAATGTTCCAAGAATATTTTATTCGCAACAATTAACGTAATATATCGATTCCTAACTTTTCAGCTCGGAAATACGTCATTATGCATTGTTGAATGCTTAATTATTGTTTTTGCACGATCGATTTTTTAAATGTTTATCGATAGGACTTCCAAGGCAGTATGTTTAATTTACAAATTACTGATCGGTATGTGATTGTGATTACTTACCGAATAGCTGACGAGGTGGTAAATAAATAAAAAAACAATGATATATATGGGCCTATTCTGTAACTCAGTGGTTAATTTTTAAAAACTGGTTAAAAAATGTAACCAATCAAGTATGTTGATAAATAACAAAAAATTGGATTTTTAGTTGTCAAATCGATTTCTATTGGATAAAATTTTTAACAAGACGTTAAAAATTAATCACTGAGTTACTGAATAGGCCCGAATGTCGGTTAAATGGAACTTTTTGTGTACTTATGGGGGCCATTTCAGATATGCCTTTGTTTTTTCAAAAATATTCTTAGGGCTAGTTAATGACAAAAACCTGAATTTTGTTGATTTTATCTTTTTAAAATAACTTCTAACCTAATAATAATCGAAAAATAAGTTCCAAATAAAGAAGTTAGATATTTTTATTGCCTAACCAGTGGCGTACGAAATAGTTTATATTTATACTTTCTTGTACATAGTAAAGGAAGTATTGTAATCGCGAAAAATTTCGGTTTTCATCGGAAATATCCATTTTGACCATCCCTGAATCCATTTTCTGTTTGTACGTACGTATGTATGTACGTACGTGTGTACGTACACTTCTGTGCAATAAAATTAAGCACAAGTTTTGCGACTATTTTTTCGCAAATTTTAGTTGTATATATCTTGTTTATTTTAATTGCTTAGCATAAGTTTTAATGAATGACAAACACCATATTTAATCATTTATTTATATGAATTTTTCGCAAAAATAACTATCAATACCTAATCGCACAAATAGTAGGTAATAAAAACAGTTTTATTTATTAGATAATGTAAACTACTGTTCATTATTGCAATTGTTTCTTAATAAAAACACAAGTATACTAGATTTAATTTAAATAAATTTAGACAAAAATGGTGAATACCTCCGAAATTATGGGTTTTAGGCATAAGATACCCTTAATAACATAGAAAGATAACATAAAAAGAAACACAACTAAATTAGAAAATATAGGATGTTCCATTTGAAAATGACGAGTTATAGTCATTTGAAATTGAATCAATTTTATTAGCTTTATTAAACACCCTGTATATTTATATTTTTTTAAAAATTATATGAGAACATAGAATACCTATAGATGTAGTTGTGCACAAAATTTTTTCTTAATTTTTACTATCAAAATAACTTTAGTATGCAATGCGTGTATTAGGTCATTTTTAGAGAAAAAACGGAATAGCTTGACAACGCCGAGGAAAAATACAATTTAAAATATATGAAAATATATAGGTGTTCCATTTAAAAAAGGGAAACAATTCTAGCCGAGCCGTAATGCAACACTCTGTATATGTGAAAATAATTTTAAGTTATACTCCTTGAGTAGACGACGACAATAGGTTGCCAACAAATAGAAGAAAATAATTTACGACTGCTTGCATAACGGAGTTACAAGACTTTTTAATTCACCAATCCCGGAAGGATATCTTGAGATGTGATGATATTATTACAAAATAAAACTGGTTGCTAGGTTTTAAAAATACTACTAGTGAGTTACAAAATTTGTTTGACTTATTGTAATTTTGACACTTTAGAGTTGACTTTTCACTGTCAACAAATTTAGGTTAGCGAAGGTGTCATCCGAGATCATCATTTATATCGTACAGTGCAACGTGTTGTAGCAGCTGTGTAAAATGTGTTAAACGAAAATTGTATTGTCATTTGATCTGGCATAACTTGACCGGTTTCATGCGTCCTTGTGATGGCTTTCAATATCACTTTATGTTCCACAATCCGGACAACGTTCCGAATAGACTCGTGCTGCCTCTCTGGCGTTACGTCCACATTCTCCGATAATTATAATCATTTGTAAGTAATCAGCGGCTGAATACATGGTAAGAACTTGCCTTTTTTTATTCACCTTGTCAAATTCAATATGACATTGACATTTTTCGAAAACTGCAGTTGCCCACACATTTTAAAGAAGATTTGATTTGTATAAAACCCTAGTAACGTAAAATTACGGCAAACACACGTTAAAGGTGTAGCTTTCTGATTGGTCAATTTTAAGACGTCTTTTCTCGAATATCTTTTAAGCTAGATTTTTTTTCTTCGAAATTACACATCCGAGTGAAGTCTCGTGTTTCCTCATTCGCTCTGGGGCGCGAGTTGTGAGACAGCCTGTATATATATACGAGGCAAATGAAGTTGAACATGGATATGCAGAATCTCCCAAAATATGTCACGTATCACATTGAACTACCTTTATCTATTTTTTCAATATGTTGCACTAGTGTACATTGTACTGCACGACACCGAACCCAACTGCATGACACGAAATTCTCATCGAACACACCTATAGTAGTCTTCGCGTAAGAATGAAGCGCAATAAAAATTGTATAATTTACCTGATTTATCTATAATATCAAAGAAACCTATCGAAAATGGCTAAAACAATGGTCTTATTTACTTTTTTTTTGGTGCAGGAAAAGATAGTCTTCTTTTCGGTGTCAGCACAAATTATAGAGCGAATTGAACTACCTATGACTATAAACGAGACATTATTGCGCAATGCCACTTTTACGTGGAGACACTAGGTATATTTAGCATCTTTCAAGAGATACAAAAGATATTTGATTTCAGCTTACTAAATGCAGTTTTTAAATCTGAACAACTTTTCTCCCTACAATTTTTTCTCTAAAATTAATAGGTATAGGTAATAATTGAAAAATTTTACATTGCATTTTTTATATTTATAAAATAAATAAACACCCGGTAGATAGAAGATACTGTAATAATATGAATATTGTTGTTATATCAGCTGGTATTATTAAAAGATATAAAAAAAATAAGATTTTGCGTATGAGCCGCTCTACAGGAAACACTTAAAATAAATTTGTAAAAGTATTAAAGAT